>UCOH01011522.1:0-67716 GCA_900474275.1 Synergus japonicus | reverse complement strand
TATATATATATATTATATATATAAAGGTTATTCTGCCAACAGCGTGATGGCGCTGTTCTAATATGAATTTTTAAGAGCGACCTCACTCTCTGGGCAGAACAACTAAACCTACCCCCACCAACCCATCCCTATAACTCACATATAGAAAGTGTGTTAACGGTATATGCTTGACAGTGTAAGTAGCATGGAGCTTTTGCTTTTGCCTGGATCTGACGAGATTTCATTTTTCAGGCTCTATCTGCGGCCTATACACTACGATTACTTAGTATTAAGAATTTTAATTAATTATTATATAATTAATAATTAATATTAATTTATTAATGTCAATTAGTTATTAATTATTATTAAAATAATAGAAAAATATAAATGAGTCAGTATCAAAATATGTTGTTATTTTAAGGTCAAAAATAACATTGAAAAGGAGTACACCATTTATTTACATATTTACCATTCTTGACAATTATATTAATATTATTACATTATTTATATTATAAATGAATTTGTGATACAGGAAATTAATAAATATAAATATAATATAAATAAAATAAATTTAAAAAAATTAAATTAAAATTAAAAAATATATGTCATATAAATAATAAAGTTTATTTCCTTCAAAAATTTTATACAACGCGTTTTTTTTATTTACAGTCTGTGTTGCGTCTATAAAAAAACATTCAAGTTGTGTGTTTCAAACTTACCATCTCTTTTTCCCGGCATTTCTTCAAGGTCTGTCCACAATGGAATGAATTTCGGTGAAGTTCCACGGCTGCATTAGACATAGATTCTACGGCCGTTGTTCGCGCATCGTATTACCAACTGTCATGCATTTTTCGACCTTCACGTTACATATAATATATTTTCTGGAATTATAATGATACTGCTATTTATGAAATTTTATTTTAGGAGAAAATTCTACAAAAATTTCTTTGATTCGCGAAATATTTAAAAAAATATATTATTTAAATATTATTTTCTAGTATATAATATTTTAATAATGATATTACATATATTACCGATTTAGAAGATTGATCTTGTCAAGAATATATTACAAATGATTGTATGTTTAATATACAGGGTGTGTCATTTTAATCTATCGCTCAAAATATCTTCTAAAATACTTTATATACGAAAAAATGGTTCGGACAAAGGCTGTCCAGGACTGAGGGGGACAGAGGACTGAACCATCAATTTTGACCTTGAGGTCAATTTTCAAGGTCAAATGAAGGTCAATACCTTTTTATTAAATGAGAACCTCTATTTTTGAATAGAGATTTGAAAAGAGCATAAATTTTACGTCAAAAACGTTCCATCGGAAAATTTTTTTGAGACCTTGGAAAGGTAGAAAATTAAGGTCAAATGTCTGAAAAATGACTAGATGCACTATTTCTGAATTGTCTTAGTTTATTAGGGTAAAAGAACTGTCATGGGTCCACGACCCACGACCAATACACTCATAGACTACACAATAGACTCATAGTCTAGAGTTCACATATACTCGACCAATACATCCTCAGCATTTGGTGAAAGGGACACCACCAAACCAAGAAGACGCAATAGCAAGAGTCACAGGTCCATGACTAATTAACTCGTGCACTCAGTAACCTTTTCCACTCGATTGAGGAATAACTGAACTGTTAACATCCCGGCCGCTGCCTGCCAATTAGTGGACATCCGGACAAAAAACGAATACACTCAAATTTTCTGATATAAAAGAAATACATCGAACCAAACTCCTCAGTTACTACAATACCACCAACCGTGTAACTCGTCAGTTACAATAAGACCAGGAACCGCGTAACTCGTCAGTCGTCAGTTACAATTAGACCATCAACCGTGTAACTCGTCAGTTACCATAATACCATCAACCGTGTAACTCATCAGTTACCATAATACCACCAATCGTGTAACTCGTCAGTTACTACAATACCACCAACCGTGTAACTCGTCAGTTACAATAAGACCAGGAACCGCGTAACTTGTCAGTCCCCAGTTACCATAATACCACCAATTGTGTAACTCGTCAGTTACAATAAGACCAGGAACCACGTAACTTGTCAGTCCCCAGTTACCATAATACCACCAATCGTGTAACTCGTCAGTTACAGTAAGACCAGGAACCGCGTACTCGCCAAGTTAACATCAGATACCCGCGGACTTATCAGTTTGAAAGTCACCTCGGGATCAGTTTCAATAACGCCGGAACCCTAGTAACTCATTTAGTTCCAAAAACACCAGGAACTCGTCATACTAGATATCAGAACTAATAGAATCAGTAACTACCCCAGTTTTTGATACCAGTTTTTTTATGAACTTTTGAAGTGAACATTTGTTAATGAACTTTTGAAGTGAACCTTTTTTAATGAACTTTTGAAGTGAACATTTGTTAATGAACTTTTGAAGTCAACTTTTGTTAATGAACTTTTGAAGTGAACCTTTGTTAATTAACTCTTGATGAACTTTTAAAGTTAACTATGCTAATGAATTTATTATGAACTTTGACTGGATGTTAAGTTAAGTTTGTGTATTCTTGATTGGATCAACAAACATTGTAAGTACGCTACGAATTTCAACATTTCATTAGATCTGCCTCTGAAGTTGAAACTCTCCCTCGAAATACCTCTTTTTGTAAACACTTAATCTCAACAATTATAATTTAATACGATTTCCGTTTTGTTGTAACAATTTATAACCAATGTTAGCCATTCTCAATACATTCGTAATCATTTCGTTAGTTTCGCAACATTAATAACAAATTAATTGAGCATTTGTTAATAGTGAATCTTTTCTTTTTAATAAACATTTATCTGCGACAAACGTCTAAATAATTTAGCTGTTTGAAATCATTGTTTATCATATGAGCATTTGTTTATAGCGAATCTTTCCTTCTTAAATAAACATTTATCTCCGACAAATGTCTAAATAATTTATATGTTCGAAACCATTGTTTGTTGCTTGAGGATTTGTTTATAACAAATCACTTTTAATTAATATTTTACCATAGACATATACCGAATTAAATTATAATAATTATCTATTTTCATTTAATAATTACAATCATTGTCTATTTGTTGTAACAAATATCTTTTAATATCTAAATAAACTCATTATATCAAGGTCAAACCCTGTGTTGTAACACTTCTTAGCTAACCTGTTGGCTATCCTCATCCCGAATTAGCCTTCTCATGAGGGTTAATCAAAACGAGGAAATTAGGGAAGATAAGAAGGAGTTATTTTGATTTTCCTTTAAATAAATATCTTAGACGCTACAGAACGTTCAAGATGTTTCAGAAAAGTCGATGACATGTTAAGGTGTACATTGCCTTCACCATCATGACCATGCAGGGCAATTTTCATGGTCACATGAAGGTCAAGACGATTTTCTTGGGCTGTAACACCTGTTTTTGACTACAGATACGTCTAGGGATTAAATAAGAGCAGGAAATTTACTGCAAGAAATAGATATTATTGCACAGATAAATTTTTTTGCAGACTTCAGGCAATGGGTTCTTAACACAACACCCCCATAAACAAAACCTGGTAGTACCAATCATATCCCATAAGACGTAATATCTCTGTGAATATTTCTCGATCTTCTGCATCAGGAAAATAATCATTTTTCGAAAATATCAAACTCTCTGCCCGGATAAATTTTCTTTGTAGAATTCAGGTTATGGGTTATCATCACAATACCCCCATGAACACACCCTCGTAGTACCAATCATTCCTGATTAGATTTAAAAACTCTGTGAATATTTCTCGATCTTCTCCATCAGGTAAATGAACATTTTCCATGGTCATGATGGTGAAGGCAATGTACACCTTAAGATGTCATCGACTTTTCTGAAACATCTTGAACGTTTTTTTACCATAATAAACTAAGATAATTCAGAAATAGTGCATCTAGTCGTTTTTCAGACATTTCACCTTAATTTTCTACCTTTCCAAGGTCTCAAAAAAATTTTCCGATGGAACGTTTTTGACGTGAAATTTAATGCTCTTTTTAAATCTCTATTCAAAAATAGGTGTTCTCATTTAATAAAAAGGTATTGACCTTCATTTGACCTTAAAAATTGTCCTCAAGGTCAAAATTTATGGTTCATTCCTCTGTCCCCCTCAGTCCTGGACAGCCTTTGTCGGAACCATTTTTTCGTATATGAAGTATTTTAGAAGATATTTGGAGCGATAGATTAAAATGACACACCCTGTATACAATTTTTTAAGGAAAATCCATTCGAATACGCTAAAATTGTCTCAATGTACCACGTTTTGTGGGTAAATTTATACTTTTGTTGTGTATCGCCCAGACTACGAAGTCCATTTTGAACCACTTTATGATGTAAATGTCCTAGAATAAAGAATGTAGAATTTTATAAGATGATTCAGAAGCAATCTATTTAGATTACTCCAGTCTTTAAAATAGAAAAAAGGAAATTACCTAAACAGAAACATTTATTTAGTAGTATAGGTGCAATTTAAAAATCATGCGAAACTTTAAAACCGAGTTTTAAAATAAATATATATAATTAATTGTAACATGCATATCAGAAATAAATAAAGAATAAGAAAGTATAAAAAGAAATATAGAAATAAATTTGTATTTTGTAAGTATATAAAGGTAAGAGAAATATGAGAAAGTAATACAAAAGTAATATAATGTAAAAAGTATTACATGGAAATTATAAATCACGTATTTAAATCTTATTATTAAAATCATAAAGTAACGTAAACCGTAAATCACAAAAATAATACTATAGCATAACGAGATATATCTTTTAATATAATTACTGAACTTTGTTCAAGTATTGTAACGATTTTTTTAAGCCTAGATACAGTTAGTATGGAAAATATAGATTTTTTTCAGAACGTAGAACGTTATAAATATAATACTGGTCCTAAATATCAGTCTGATCTTTGGCTTAACATCTAATGCCCTCTAAACTGAAATAAATTCGTCAAATACTGTCTAGTAGAGATGTCCTTGCAATTTGCTGATTTTGCTATGTAATAAAGTCTTGTTTCAACGTACTTCTGAATAATATATCTTATTAGATGAACGCGATGGTTCTCGAGTGCATCCTGGTCATGACTATGCTCAACCAAAGTTTTGAAGATGGCTTCTGAACCAAGAAACTCCTTCAGAACCATAGCGGTGATATATATTTCTGAATACTTTGGTTTCACGATTAAATTATTACTTTTTTGTAAGGCAAATCGAATGGCTTTTTCAGCCTTTTGGCAAATCAAAAAAACGTCATTCGAAGGATAGCTCAATCCACCCTTATTCTTAAATGTAATTAAGCTGTACTCTTGGCAAGAGTTGGAGCCTATTAATGCATCAAGACATACTTCGCAAAAAAGCTTCGAACGCAAGTGCCTTAAAACAAATCCTGTTATATATGCTATTACGCTCTTCGAAAACTCAGTTATGCTTAAAATATCTATTGGAACGTAATTGTGAATTTTTACAACATCGCAAGTTGCAACCCAACTACGATCAACTGTTTCGCAAAGACAATAAATTTCTGAAGAAGAATTTATCACATTCAGTGAAGTAATATTTCTTGATGATACGTGAAGAATAGAAATGTGCTCAATGGGAATACAATTGTCATTTTCATGTGGCTTTAATTCAGTATGTAATAGGAGTTTCTTAAAGGCAGTTGAAAATTGTCGGGCTGTTGGGTTATCATTGTGTCCACCGTGTGAACGAACACAACTGAAAAACGTTTCAATATGATCCTGGCTAAATTTGTATGTAGGTATGTACTTCAGTAGGGGATTGCTGCCGTCGCAAAGTTTTTCATATATCCTCTTTAAGCTTTCTATGCAAACTAAAAATCCGATAAAACCTGTTTTTTTTTTTCTTGAATGGATCAGAAACTGTCCGTCCGGTAATTTTAGATTTTGTAGGTAAACTTTCATGACATCTAATCTGTTAAAAATGTGGCTCTTATTAGCAGCGTTTAAAGCTTTCTTGAAATTTACATTATTTGAATGTTTACTAAAGTCGTACCCTTTCATGTTTCTCGAATTGAATATATCAAAAAGGTCATTTACTTTTTCTATGAATTCAATTGTCGATCCGCTTTCAAAGAAATCAAGGATTTTGAGGTGATATTTACAAACTTTCAAGGCATCTGCTACTGATCGACTGAACAATTGAGCAGTCAATTTCACTTTCATGTTCTGCTTTACGTAATTAATGTGTGCAGAACGCAATTTGTTTCCCAAGTGCATACCTTCGTTCACTTGAATTTCGTTAAGCATAGCAAAATATGACCACGCTACCACTCCACCGTTTCCATCTGTAAATCTTCCAACGCTGCCAAGAGTATTCGGAATTAATTTGAGCATATGACAAGGATCTAAAAAAACATAAATTTCTTCCTCTGTAACAGGATGATTGAACCACCACTTATAGTTTTCTATTTCCTCTTGACCAATTTTCTTTTTGGTAGATTTATCTTTTTCGTCATAAATATTATCTGCTTCATTTTCCTTATTGGTATTTGCAGTATCAATTTTATTGATGTCTTTCAATTTCTTAACCGCGGCTATATTTGTAGCTGTACCGTCAAAAGTAAGGGAAACTACTTTTACATTTGAATCATGCAGAGATACTAAACATTGATTAATTAAACCAGCAATATCACTAGCTGATAATTCTTGTATCAAAAAATAGGCTAAAGGAATTTTCCAAGTCTGGTTAATGCAATTTACTAAAAAAGACGAGACTCTTTCCATCTACGTCTGAGTGTTTCATAATATGCATGCCATCAAACATCAACGAAACAAATAAAGGATAGTTGGACTCTTCAGCTCGTTTTTTATAGTGTCTAACACTTCTGAACAAATACCAGATTCTCCATGCACAACTCGATACCACTTAGAAATAGTTTTAGGACGAGGAAGAGCTGAATTAAATTTGCGTCTTACGTATGCATAAGCTGCAGGTGAATAATAGTGTAAAGTTAAGGCAAACGAACGCAATTCCGGAATGTAAGTTCTTGCAATATTAGCATGCCTACTTTTATTCACTTGCCTCTTCAATAGCTCTTTGTTGAATTTTCCTATTTCTTCAAGTTGTTGCAGCTGATTTTCCGAAAAAAATTGTTTCTCCTTTAATTTTCTCGTTACTTTCTCGAGAGATGCAAATTTTAATTCGGCTCGCTGCAACTTGCGAGATACTTTGTTTTTCTTGTGTTTCTCCTTTTTTAATTCCTTTTGCAAGCTTTCTCGGATGCGCGTTTTCATAGAATTGTATACTGTATATTGTTCTGGAGAAACAGATGTTCCTCGATTCTCACATACTTTCCGCTTTAACTCTAAAAAAATGCATTATACAATTACTTGTACTGTTCAAAACATTTCATATGTTGAAATATATGGTTATGAAAATACATATAAACTCACTTCCCTCCGGCGATACAGAAGTTGCACGATCCACAAATTCTTTCGCTTTTAAATCTGCGAAATAGATTTCATATACTTCTTATTATACATTCTTTACATATACAAATTATACAAATTATATAAAATTGACATTACATAAATTACATGTAAATTTAATTACAACTCATCTCTGTCTGGAGACATGGAAGTTGCTCGATCAACAGACTTACCCTCTTTTTCCACGGTTTTTAAAATGGACATAGGAACAGTTTTTAAACGTTTCTCTTCGTATACTTCTAAAGTGGGTGACGGAGATCTTTTCAACGTACATTCCTTCGTCGTTACAGGGATTGTTTTTTCAAAATTTTCCATCAACATTTCGTACGAATAGTGTTTTGTTTTTTTTTCACATAATCGTGATCATTGTACTGAGATGATATTTCGCAAAAGTACTAAAAAATTATTGAATTAATAACATAAGTTTTGTTTTTCTGTATACCCTTTTCTATTACTATATACAGAGTGGGCCATTTTAATCTCTCCAGATAAATTTTTAGGAACCTAGAAAGCAGGATAGAGGAAAATGGTTTAGACAAGAGTTGTAGAAAACAGAGGGGGTCACTCATTGATACCAATGCCCTTGACTTTAAAGTATATTTCCAAGGTTATTTCTAGGTCAAGGAGATTTTTTTTAATTTTTAATTTACCGATGATTTGGGTAGGTACATACTTGAACGTAGAATTTCGCGCTCTTTTTGAATCTGGGGTCAAAAATAGGTGTCTAAACCATTTCTCTCTATCTTGCTTAGGTTCTTAGAAATTTAGCTGGAGAGATTAAAATGGCCCACGCTGTACATTTATCAACGAAAAACATACTTTATATTTAAACTTTGTTGCTTATATTTTGCTAAAAAATTTACTTACAGTAGCATTTTCTCGAAGCCTGACAATCGACAAACTTCTGTCGAAATTTTTTTCAAAAAAATGATCCGAGCAAACTCGAATATCATCTGTCACTTGTTCTTCACTTATTTGTAACGCATTAGCCCATTTTTGTCTCCTTTCCTTGTTTTTTGGAAAACTGTTAAAAGAGTCATTTAATTTATAATATTATAACGTTTCATAATTAAACAATGTAACCTGAAAAGCTCAAATAATTGTTGTGTCCATGCAAATAACTTACCGATGATAAGTCACTTTTCTATCACTATCATTACACTTTTCTTGTTCTATATTACGTACTAAAGCGTTTTTACAATTTTTCACTATACATTTTCCAAATATATGTATTTTAGAACTTATTTTCACAGCATACTATTTATTTGTTTACTTACTACTTTTAAAAGATGTTGCACTTTCAACCATCTACAATCAATAGACGAATCACTGTCTATCCCCCAGGGAAGTGGGGAGAGCATGCGCAGTGCTCTTACTCCCCTTACTTACGCGTTGCCTGACAGGGGGGGGGGGGTGCTCCGTCCCGTTAATTTTTACGTCCATGGTCTCCGGCTCTTCCCTACAAAAACCTCCCTGGCTCTTCCAACCAGCAGAGCGTCTCCCTACGTAGCCTATATTTTTCAATCTCTACTTTCCTATCCATGGTCTAATTATTTGAATCCCTACTTATCTCTTTTACACGCTTATCCTTTACAATCTTTACTAATCTATCATTGTATAATCATTTCAATCCTTTCCTATCTCTCTTGAAGTATACTATCAAGTATATCCAATTATTTCATGTTTGTTGGATCACTTTAATACTTTTTTATCTATCTCGAAGTATACCCTACCGAAAATCTAGACGATTCTAGACTCGTTCTAGACAAATTTTTGTCTAGCAGAGTCTAGCAGAATTTTATGACGGTCACTTTGTCTAGAGATCGTCTAGAACTCATCTAGCAGAGTCTAGTGGTGGTTTACCTGAAGTCAGGTATCTAACTTTTTACCGAAACGTTTATTATTCTCTATTGAATACCTCATGACATCGGCAATGCTCATTCGTTTTCAGGGTTTTCAGGCTATTTGAATACTTGATCAACACACCCATTTCCTTACAGGTAGCCAAAAGATCTGCAAACCGCAGCCCCTGAATTTCAATAGCGGGGTTTTCCTTTGTCCGTATTGAGGATTAAAATCCCGAATTATTATTTTTTTTTAATTTTGCACCCAACAATTTATAAATATTATATTTGAAAACTGCGAATTTTGACAATTGTAACAATATGTTATTTGCTAAAAAAAAGTTTAGAAACGCTGTAATTGCTCAATTTTATACATGCTCAATTGCTCATACAGAAAATTTCAGGCTTTCTGCGAAAAATAGTTCAAAATACAAAAAATAGAAAAATAAACTGTTAAAGATGAACCAAGCGGTAAACTATCAAATTAAAGACCTTCAATATCTGCCAATTTTGAAATTATAATTCTGATCGCAAAATGTAAATAGGTTATATACCATATATTCACATATTTTTAATAATTTAAAGAAATTCAGTTTGTTTAAATAATTCTTTTTTGATAATTTGTTTCTTTCATCAAAAATTATTAGTGTTGGTCGAGTGGCGTATTTATCAAGACTCTTTAGTTAATTTTCATTTATTTAAACAAATTCAATTTGTTTAAATAATTTTTGTTTGATAATTCGTTTTTTCTACGAAAAATTATTACTGTTGGATCATTAATCAACAATCTTTACTTCATTTTTATTTATTTAAACAAATTGAAGTTGTTTAAGTCATTTTTTTTAATTCGTTTTTTTCTGGTTAAAAATTATTACTATTGTTCTAGTGGAATGTTGATTAACATAGGTAAATTAATTTTCAATTATTTAAACAAATTCCATTTGTTGAAATAATTTTTCTTGAAAATTCGCTTTTTGATGAAAATTAATACTATTGCTCGGGTGGAATATTTATCAACATTAAGTAATGAATTTTCAATGATGGAAAATAATTACATTCGTTCATTTTTTTTTTCAAAAAATGTTTGGGAAGTTTCCGTATAACTAGTTAGGAGTACGTTAATCCTACCCTGTTAGTGTTATAAAGTTGAAGATGGTCAAGCCCAAGTTTTTAAACTGTAGCTGTAATAAAATTCCAGATGTGACAGCTGTAGACAGAAACTAAGAATTTTACTATTAACACATAAAATTGAATATAAAAATATTATATATTATATATTTTTCAATAAAAATAAATATTAATGAAATATTATTAATTATATTATTATTGTTATTAAATGTATTAAATAATTCAAATTACCGAAAAGCAATTAAAGTAACATTGGGCCTGTAATATTAACGTTTATATTAAGGTAGTGGACCCGATACTCGAACACTTAACGGCTTAGTGTCAACTCTTGCCCATTTAAAAGCATTTTTAAAGTATTTAAATTCGTAAAAAACGTATGGAGCTATTTTTAGTTGTAAAGAAAATATAGATTTTTTAAACATTAACTTAAAAAATATATATATTTAAAGATCGACTCATGAGGAGCAATGGTCGAACGCGTTTTTGCCCTTGGGAGCAGTTGTCAAACAAGCAAAGACACAGCAGGCGAACAGTGCAATCCGAATTAGAAAGAGGTTAAGAATGATAAGTTATTTACTTATCATATTTTAAAGTTAGAATTTGAACCAACAATTTCTAAAAAAAGTCAATGAAAACCTATGTGTAAATTTCATTATACATAATTTAAAAATGGTATTAGATAAATGTAATGTTCAGTTGTGCGCATGTACTTTGAGAAAAAAATCATAATTATATGTTGTCAATATCTTACTTTTTAAAAATCTATTGAAAATTACCGCGATGAACATAGAACAGAAAGATAACAATAATTGCCGTGATAATATTCAACTTTTATTGTAAAATTGCTACAGTGTTCGGTCTAAGGTTACTTAACATAAAATGAGACGGTATACCCGAACACCGCCCAAAATATATAAAAAACAATAAAAACATTTACTCACCTCTTTTTTCTTAACCATATTACAATTGCACTTCCATTTAAACCATTTTAAATTAAAAAAATTTGCTTGCGCGCTTCGCGACGCTTGCGAGCGTCGCGACGTTTGCACCTATTTGTTTTTAAATTACTACAAAATAGAATGCAATGCAAACGAAAGCTAATTTACTTAAGGTTCTATCGATCTTAAGGAGCACATTCTCATCAGGGCACTCACGCTTCGCGCTCGCATTTGTTTAACAATATTTTTCATGACTACAACGAAAACTACCTATTTTAGCCTATTGAAAAATGGCTAAAAGAAAACTTATAAATCTTTTTAAGGCCAATAATTATGTTTCTTATCATTTTCTCTGTATCTCGCGTTATTTGGCTCAAAATTTGAATTTTCGATTTTTTAAGGAAATTCAAAAAGTTATTATACCTATCCTATAGAGTGTTCAAAAATAAACATTTTTCATCTTTAGACTTTTTTTCATATAGTGCGTTGTTTGATTTCTAATTCAAGTTTTATTTCATTTTTTTTGATTTTCAAAATATTATGTCTTTCAATTTTTTTTTTTATCCAAAAAAATCATTAAGAAGAAATGTTCGTCTTTTTGAGTACTACGAACATCCGTCATTAGAATTTTTAAATTAAAAAAAAGTGGTTTCAATAATTTTCAAAATGCTCCAACTTTTTAAATTTTTATCCAAAATGACTGGCCAGCGAACTTGACCTTCATTTTAGGATCGGTCAATTCTTTCGAAAGCTATCGTGCTAACAAACTAAAATCTACAGACAGACAGACAGACAGACAGTGAAAACGATGTATACACACAAAGATAGAAAAAGACAGCTTTTGATGGATGCAAAGTATATACCTACTTGGGAGGGATAGAAAATCTCTATCCTTCATACCCATTTCTATCTTTTTACTTCCAACAGGGATAATATAACAGACCTATGGGTTTGACTCGCCTTTTATAAATAATTAAAAAATAATTAACCAATGTTAATAAGTATTCTATTGGAATATAAAAAGTGATTAAATATTCGACTAATAGAATTCCTTCTTAGAAAGAAGAAAACGAAAATAATGACCAAAAGGGTGAATTTCATGCGGAATTGACAGTTTTTGTTTTAAGGGTATAGTTTTTAAAGCCCCATGGGGGTTTATTAGATGTGTCAAATCCATATTTCTGACACATGAAATTCTTCGTTGGATAGTCTCATCAAGCCTCTATTTTTATTATTCAAAAAAATTATTAAAAAATACAATTTTTTTAATGAATCTCTACTTTTATTATTGAATTTATATTTATATTTATCTTTAAATGTCACATTCATTAACGATAACACACAAATTATTTAATTGGTTGATAGTGAATTTAAAGGTCAATTTAACAATTTAAAAAATACACCTCATAGTTTTGAATAATATGTCCTGAGTTCTTTCCGTAATATTTTTCCTGATGGATTTTTTGGAATAGATTCAATAAAATGCACACCACCGCGGAGCCACTTCTGGGGTGAAAGTTGTCCTAGAAATAAGTACGTTTAATTAATTTTTTTAAAACTTTAATCTACATATAAGCTTTTAAAAAACAAGTGATCGAAATACCATTAACGAATTGACAAATTTCGGAAGATGATATTGTTGAGCCAGGTTTCTTGACGACATATGCTACGGGAACTTCTCCTGCAATTTCATCTGGTTTTCCGACTACGCCCGCATCCAAAACTGCAGGGTGCATTAATAAAATATTTTCAATTTCCGCTGGTGCCACCTAATAAGGAAAATAAAAAAAACTAGTACATATATCATGAATGCATATAGGTATAACATGTGTATTTGTTATGAGATCAATAATCGCGAAAGGTAAAGTCATGTATACACTTGGAATGCTGTAACACCTGAAGTTTTATAAAATATTTTGAAGTATATATCTTTAAGCCAGAACTGGAAGTACATCCTGAACTTTGAGATTGAACATTTTGAACATGAAAATTGATTTCATCATAGAATTCTCGCATGAGTACAGATGCTATGTTCTACCTCTATATGCAGACGTTAGTCACGTTATACACAAACAAATTTTGTCATTTTATGGACTGTGACGGATGTTACGTCAGACTGCACAGTTTTGTTTGTTTTGTTTCTTTGTTCCAGGTTTTAACACGGATGTTAAAACCATTGAGGAAATTGATGTCGAGGACAAGCCAAGGATATCCTAGTGTTATACCTGGCGTCCAATGTTAAAAAGTCGCATTTCGCAATCTAGTAAACTTGGTAACAGATCGGTGAAGACTTGATTATTTTGAATGGATTTCTAAGTTCTAAAAGGTGAATAGCATTTAGGTTAAACTAATTATCAAAAGTAGCGTGAATTTATTTCAACATCTTCTTGATAATGGAAGATTTTAAACTCTCCTTCCAGAAGATTCATGTACGGCTTGGCTTGTGAAGCTTCAACTTTTTTAAAATCATTTGTTTCTGATTAATATTAAATTCCTACTCTCCTTTGGCTGAGTTCGCTTTTCCTTCGGCTTGTGAATTTTTACTAGGAAAATTCAAAATTTTAGTAATAAATAAGTTTTAACGTCACTACTTGGATAATTCTGGCATCTTTTGGTCTAATTAATTAATCCTACATGGAGAGAAATCATCGATACTGAGCACTTGGGAAAATTCATACTTCCAACACTCGGAGCTTCACGTACTTAGTGCGAAAGTTTCAGCAAATGAGGCCTTGCATTCAATTACCAAAGATGTTAGTACCTAGATGAGGCATAGACCAGGAGTGGGGACGCTTTTAGGTGGGGATAATAGCATATTATCCTATATCGAGGTGCTGCCCTCTATCTTTTTCATTGTTTCCATGGAAACCGTGTCAAATCTGATGTGAATGTGATTCATTGAGTGAGATCGTGATGAGATCTTTGCTAAGAGCTTAGCGAGTCAAAAGGTTCGCGGGCTTTCCAAGAGTGTCCAGACTCTGTAGAAAGCAGTAGAACTTTGGCAATAATTAAATGCAACTTATAAAAAATATGAAAAATAGTTTTTGGTGCTCTTTTACGATGTGGAGCACGTATTGTTTTTCATCTTTTTGCTTGCTCAGAACAGGGTTGAATGACTGTCTGAGCGCTACTCCTCTTTCATCTAAATCATCAACAAGTTTCAATCTTTACACTTTGTCTTGAGCTTCGGTTAAAGATCTGAGCTATCTCATTTTGTCCCAAAGACAGTAAAGAAAACTCATTTTGTTGAATAACATTTCTTTGCAATTCCTGTGGAAAGATCCGAGTTTGTAGGAAGAAGATTCATTTTTCATCGAAGCTCATAACAAAGTGAAGAGATTGAAGGTTCTTAATGATTTAGTTGAAGGAGTAGCGTTTATACAGGTATTCAACCGTGTTCTTACCAAATAAGAAGATAAAAAAAGTACTTGTTCAACATCGTAAAGGAGCACAGAAAACGAATTAATAATTAATACTTAAGCTGTTCAAAGATCGAAAAGTACGAAAATCGCAATTATTAAATAAAATGAATGTTCGCGACTTCTACAATTTTTTTTAAACTGAAAAAATTAGGTAAGTCACCCAAAAATTAGGTAATCTCACCCATAGAAACCAAATGTCGCGAGAAGCTCGCGAACAAATAAAAACCAAATTTTTCGTGAGAAACTCTAGGAGACAGCTACTTTTTACTTTGTAATCATGAAATTCAAATTCCTTCGCATGTGTTATGTTTGTTCCGAATATTTAAAGAATGTTCATTAAGATTCAAACGCATGGTTTTAAGAAAAAATTATTAAAATTAGACAACTCCACTTTACAGCCATATCTCGATTTTATAAAGAAATACATATATAAGCGAAAATAGTATATTGTGTATAAAGGGCGCCATACAGGTTATTCCCACCCACATGTGAACCAGAAAGAGGCGCAACTAGGCGCCTCTTAATTCGATTTGGAATCGCGCGCCAGATTACAGTCAATTTCAGAATTTCTTTAGCAGGAAGCTAACACGTGCTGCGACGCAGGCCGCCTCGTTTGAGAGCTCTGGCGCAGAAGTTAAGGCATCGCGGACCATTGTCAAGACATCTACGCCTATGCTTAGTATGGACTCATATGCGATGCATAGCACCCATAGTACACATACTGTTTTTTGTATACATACTGTATTTTTTTATATTACACTAATATTGTAATAATCGATTTGGTCTAACGATTTTGGTAAAGTTTAACCTCGAATATAATATTAAAATAAATCATGAAGTTTCGGAATCAAGAGACAGGTGGTACTACTGAGAAATGGTGCTATGCTGTAAATGATTTTTGCATTTCTCGCCCTCTTCCACCGTTAGGCTGGCGAGATTCCTGACAGCTTGTTAGTGATTCCCGTCTGGTTACCGAGCGGACGAGAATCACTCACTTTGCGCAACACAAACGTTGCGAGAATCTGGTCATTCTCGACTAGTACGACAAAAAATTTCTACCAAACCCGAAAATATTTGTTCAGTTGAATCGAAAGAATATATTTGAGGTTACAGTCTTTATCTTCTACTTTAACTTTCGAGAAAAGTTATTGTAAAAATATATTTACGAGAAAATAATTCTAAGAAAATATCTAAAACAAATGTTAGGTATATATCAGTCAAAATTCTATTTCAAAATGTACTCTGATTCTCGTTACCTGATATCCTTTATATTTAATTAGTTCCTTCAATCTATCTACGATGTATAAGTGACCGTCTTCATCATAATATCCAAGATCTCCAGTATGAAGCCAGCCTTCTTCATCAATTGTATCACGAGTAGCTTTGACGTCATTACGATATCCAAGCATTACCTGATCGCCTTTTATGCACACTTCTCCTATTTTATGAGGTTCAAGGATTTTTAAACTTTCTGGGTCCACTACCTTCCCAGAAAGACCAGGGAAAATTGTACCTACGGTACCAGTCTTCGTACACCCTTTAGGGGTTAAATGCGTGACAATAGATAATTCTGTCATTCCGTAACCGTTGCGCACACTGGAGACTCCAAGTCGTTTTGCAACACTTTTTTGAACCTTTTTAATATAAAAAAGTGTTTTAATTAGTCAAATTGTTATGAAATACTTTAAAAATATTTCCTTTACCTACATAAATGTCATTACTCAGAATAATTAAATAAGAAAATTTTATTAACAACTCACCTCTTGCGAAACTGGCGCTGCTCCAGTTATGACCTCTTTGACACTACTGAGATCGTAATTGTCAATCATTGGATGTTTAGATAAAAATATCAGGATAGGTGGAACGACTGGTACGTGAGTGATCCGATATTTTTGTATCGATTCCAGAAACAATTTTGGTTCGAAAGAAGTCATGAAAACTATTTCATTGCTATATGTAAGCATTCCTAGCATGAGTCCAAATGCATATCCGTGGAAAAAGGGCATAAAAAGGATGATCCGATCATCCTGGTTAACCTCCAAGAAATCGGGTTCTCTAAATGTAAACAGAACATATTTTTCAAACGCTTAATTACAATTAATATAGTCCCTAAAAAAATGTACCTAACATTGTAATCAGGGTTAATTAAGTAAAAAGGACACTGCACCAAAAAATTTATCCATTCATTATTATCAGATCGAATCCTTTTAGGAAATTTCTTCTATTTTTATAAACTACAATATAAATTCTTGTTAGCCAAATCGACTGGGACCTTATATCCCATGAAAACGGTACGGAGTCCTTTCAAGGTATAAAATTAGGATGGAGAAAATATTATTGAAACGATAGTAATTTACACAGCACCACAAAGAAAAAGTTGTCATATCCAAAAACCAGAATAGACTTACCACACATTTTTGAGGTCGCTGAATCCTAATCCGGAGCCAGTTTGGCTCCATCACGTCACATTTCGCCCCTAATCTCAAAAAATATGGAAAAGTGCTGATGATTTCAGGTAAAACATGATATTTTGTGTTTTCGTAGACGCTGAGTATGATTCCGGAGTCGTTGTGGTTTTATGTCACGCTTAATCTCTAACCTCAAAAAAAAGTGTCGAATTGGTAATGTTATATGAGTACCATCCTGGGTGTCATAAACTTATACCTTCCCAGGGCTAAGTAAGAGAGGTTTCCGACTGACAAGGACAAAGTCATATCTTCGTCGGACACACAACGGCTTCATCCTCACACCCCAATGCTCTCCTGTAAAGCAGTACGCTCCTACTGGCTTCGTTACTTCAAAACAAACTGATACGAATCATATTTTACACATCCCCTTTTAGGGTAGTTGTTTTCTTTTACAGAATCTGTCAGAGTAGCAGGATTTCGTCACTTGGACAAGCAATAAGATCATACTGTCAGAGAAAATCTCGTTAAGCATTATAAAAATAACAAAGATTCATGCATCACCTGATATCACTGTGGGATCAAACATACAATTATGTAGTGCGACAATGTACAAAATTCTGGTTCGCACGGTTTTTATCTACATAATGCTGTTGATGGTATTATTGTTCGTCTAGCTTTCAAGTTCTGCTAAGTGAGAAATCGGTCAAGTGAAGTGTGATTTGTTGGATTCAAAGTTTTTCCGAAGTTACTTATCAAAGATTAAATGCTGAGACCGAGGTACCGAACCGACTCAGGATTTGTACTCATCGACCTCGAAAATGTAGAATATGACCACTTTTTATAGACGGGAATCATATTTTACCTGAAATCCAGGGGCGTTGCTATCTACGTATCAGCCATATTAATGATACGGGGCCCCGAGCTTCACCCCACCCCCCGAGTGTGTTAGCGAAAATTCGTAAAATTTAAAATTAAAATGGTAGAAGGGCCCCCCACCAATTTTGATACAGGGACCCCTACACGGAAAAAAGGTTAGGATAATCTTTTTTCCGTGTAGGGGTTATCCTAACCTTTTTTCGGTATAGAGTAAGCTACGCCACGGCTGAAATCAGTGGTTTTACTTCCTCACAGAGGAAGCTTTGTTTTTCTTGTTGTTTGACGTTAAGGACAAAATATAACGTAATAAACCGGCTCCGGATTATTCGGATTTAGCGACCTCAAAAACGTATAGTAAGCCTCTTCTGATTTCTGGAGCTGACAACTTTTTTGTGTATAACTATGATATTTATTATTATCATTATTATTGAATATTATGAATCAAATTAAAGTTGTAATTTTTATGTTACATGTTATGTGCATGTTTTTTTCAAATTTCCAAAATTGAACAATTTTAAATTTGCAGTATTTAAGGTACTAGTTCACGGGCGCGAAATTCGTCCAAAAGTTTAAACTTAAACAGCTCCAAAACGCCAATATTTTTCTCCTAACCATTCGTCAAAACATTTATTAGGTTTGTACACTCTCAAATCAGTCGCGAAACAAAAAAAATCTATAATATCGGTATACCATACATCACATACTAATTAAGCGATGAGCGTTGTAACACAGCACTCAGCTGTATAAACAGACAAACAAACTATAGTCTACTAGAGGCATAATAGGTGATTACCTTGATGACAAATATCTGATGTACGACACAACAGAAGGGACACGAAGCATCAAAGTCACAGCAGGAGTCGCCCAGGGCTCAGTCCTTGGATCCGACCTCTGGAACGATAAGGTCCAATTGACGGACCTTCCCTTCGAATCAAAAGTGATCGGAGTTGCCGACGACCTTGTGGCAATGATTCAAGCCCGATCGGAGGAAGAACAAAGAACCTAGTGGACATTGTCTCGAGAAGAGTGGAGAATTGGCTGCGTAACCATGGTCTACAGCTTGCCAGCAGGAAGACGGAAGTGTTGGTTCTTACTAGATAGAGACGCTTTAAAAAGCTATTCATAGCGAACATCGTCGACCACGACATCGAGGCTGTGAATGTGCTGAATTATCTGGGTATCTGGATTGATGAGAAACTTACCTTCAAGACTCAGGTAACTAAGGCAACGGAAAAAGCCGAGAAACTGGTTGCCATGTTCATAATGCTATATGGTGCAGAAATTTGAGCAAATGCCCTCAAAACCGAATGCCGTAGGAAAAACTTATGGCTGTCCAGAGGAAAGGTGCACTAAGAGTGGCATATGCGTATCCGGTCCGGCGGTGGTGGTCATAGCGGGATGTATCCCAATTGACCTTCTAGCCGCTGAAAGGAGAAGAATCTACGATGCCAAATGCAAATGCGCTGATAAAACGTTCACGACTCAGGAAACAGTAACAACCCTTTCATAATGGGAAGTGAGGTGGAAGACAGGAAAAAAGAAGACGGACTGCCAGGATAACAGACTAAGTGAAACCGTGGGTCAACATGAAACATGGGGAGGTTAATTTTCATATTACTAAGTTTCTCTCTAGCCACGGTGATTTCAATTCCTACTTGTTTTGTAGGGGAACGAAACATAGTACCAACTACTACAACTGCACGAATGAGGTTGACAACGCCGAACATACCTTTTCCAGCTGCAGTATATGAGCAGCGGAGAAGAGATACTTGATGGAGAGATTGATGGACACCAGAGAACGCCTGAACGCAAATGATCGGAATATCGGATCTCAGACCAATTGGGATACCATAGCCCAGTACATAGAGAAGGTGCTGAGGCTAAAGAAAAGGAAGGAACAGCTCAGAGAAAGAGACGCCCAATAGAGCCAGAAGCAAACCACAGTACGGCTTACTAGCCCATAATCCAAGGTTTTGAAGTAATGCGACAAGCGGTTCCAGAACATTGGGTTGGCAGAAAGAGGTAGGTATTGCTGTTTTTTAGACTGTCCTACACTTCGTACGTATATGCATTCCTATCCCTCTATAAAAAGAAAAAGTAGTCTACAGACGAGCCCTATTGAAAAAATCCTCGTGTTATTTGCGGATGAGGAAAATATGAGGAAATCCAAGAGGATTTTTTAATTCCTCAAGGAAATCCTCCAGTCAGAGAATTAATTTTCGCAAAATTCCTCGAGGAATTTGCAAATCCGAATTTCCTCATCCGAAAATAACACGAGGATTTTTTCAATAAGTGAGGATCTGACAAGCGACATGATCAGCGAGCCAAACAGTGTACAATAAAGTTTACGATTAGAAATTTTAAAATGAAATACATTGAACTGCATTAAATTAAAGTTTAATTTTATACAATTTTAAAATGGAAAGCCTATGTTATTATTTAAAACTGTGGGCGTCCAATTTTATTAAAACTACTCAGTGAAATTATAGTAATACACATTTAAACAAGAGATATTTTTACTACAAAGTATTTTTATTTAAATATTAAGTTTTAAAAAGTACGCATGGTGATCAGGTACCAGAAATTAACCACCTTTCGCCTGCTTTACAGGCATGAAAATGCCAACTTTAAGTTGAAAGTAAATTAGTTTTGGAGAAAATTATTTGTTTTTTGTGAGTTTGGTACGTAATTCATCTTAACTTTGAACAATAAATTTAAAATAAATTGGAAATATTTACGGCATAGTAAGTATAAAAGCCAGCATATTCCTATGAGACAACATCACGCCTTTTGGTACACCAGTTGTTCCACTTGAATACAGTAAAATTGCTTCTTGTTTTTCTGGATTTGCAATTAAAGCAGCAGTAAATGTAATGTGATCAGGCCAGTTTCTTAAGTCCTCTAAAAGCTTCATCATACTAGGAACATTTTCTTGGATAGGTTCATTCTCAAGATGAATTACTTTCATTGACCAAGGTGTAGTTTTTGCCACATGGGTAATCAATTCTTCTGTTCGTCTCGAAACGAAAATAATCTTGGGTTTCGAGATATTTAGACAATGTCGAACTTCACCTGATTAAAAAAAAAGTAAGTTAAGCTGTCTGATTTTATACGAATTAATGATAGGCGATACCAATTCTTCGATACTTTTAGTATCGAATCTTTTGTACTTGATAATCTGATACTAGGTACTGATACTGCATGAAAGAGAAGAAAGAGAGGCAGGAAATCTCCTCTTTTCTGAACTTTACCCCCATTCTTAAAAGTATCGGCAGCATCAATACTACATTTTTGGCCGATACTGTATCAGTATCTGATCGAGGTTGGCTAAGTAAGTATCGATACTCAAATACATATAAATTCTTTTTCACAGTTTCGCCCATCACTAATTACAAATTCGATATAAGAAGAATGTAGAAGAAAAGTTTACCTTCCGTGTATGATGGATTAATAGGCACTATAACCGCCCCAAGGAAAAGCGAAGCACAAACTGGAATAAACCAATTAGAACTATTTTCGCTTATCACACTTACACTATCACCAATGTTAATGCCTTCAAGTTCCAATACTTTTGCCAGTTTAACACTTGCCAACAGTATGTCTTTATTTGTGAAACTTTCTCCATTTTCTGCATTTATCTGAAACGAAAAAAGGTGTTTATCAAGAAGGAGAAAATTATTCAGATACATTTTACAAACACGGACAGAAATCGAATTTAAAACCTTGGTGATCAGTAGTAGAATCTAGTACTCAGTATAAAATAAATCAAATAATTTATCTCTACGATGTGTCATCTTATAGAGAGAATATTGGAAAGTTTAGACTCAACGGTTGGTGCTATTAAGAGGGTATTCTACTTTGAACGCTCGAAAAAAAAGCTTTCTTTGTGAATTTTTTGTGAGGTTATTGTTAAATATATTAATGTTGGATTTATATAGCATAATAAATACACTGTTTATATACACTAAACAATTTTTTAAAAATTTATTTTATGTACTTTTTATATTGGAAAACTGCAGTTAAAGTCAACGCTTCGAAAAGTCGGTAGGTGTGCGCTCTTAATAAAATCTTGTTAATGGATGATGTGAAACAGAAAAATCAAATACGCAACACTCTCGAGATAGTCCCCGTCTCGGTTGGGTCGGGGACTAACACAAATGAGTTGGAAGCGTTGATTTTGAGCGTTCCCTCCTTATACCCCGCGGACCTCTTGCCTAATACATATCTAATACCGGGGGTAGTAACGACAATGGGAAATCCGCGAGAGTGTAGTGTAGTTTTAGGTTTAATATAACATCAGTAACCGATTTAACTAAAATTTTGAATATACATTTAAAAATAACAAAATGGTGCCTAAAACAGAAAACAAACAAAAAATCGTTATTTTTTTTTCGCTGTTTTTAGCAAAAAAAAATGTAGTTAAAATGAAAATTTTTATATAATTCTTATTCCATCGGTTGACCTAAGTGTATAAAGTATGTGTTTAAAATTTCAAATGAATCGGCCGAATAATTTTTGAGATTTCGTTAACACGGAGTGTAAAAACGTTGTTTTGAGAAAAACGCGATTAAAGTTTTTTAGATGAAAAATTGCAGAAAAAGTTAACTTACGTTTAATCAGCGATGCCAGGACCATACATGGACATACATATTTACATACATACATATAAATATATATATATCCGGCCGTCACAGTGAGACCAAACGCAAAATTTCCGTTCAAAAAAGTCTTCAGAGCCTTCAATTTTACTCCGTTTTATAATTTCATTTTTTTAAATTAAAATGCAATAAGTTATTTTGAAGAAGAAGAAGGTCCGATGTATGAATCAGGAATGGCTGACAAAATGTAAGTATAGCGCACTATTAAATGACTTAGACTGCCTAAAATTTTACTCACTTTTTTAAACGCGTTTTTCTCGAAACTACTTTTTTCGACATGGCCACCACGATATCTCAAGTTCTAGCCAACCGATATACTTGAAATTTTGTGTGAACCTTCTTTATATAATCCTTTATAGCCTCTATCAGATTCATGTCAAAATTTCGGTTTTTACTATTTTTTAAAAATTCAGGAACATAAAAAAGGGGTAAAAAATTGATTTTTGATTTCAGACAATCGCCATTTTGTAAAAAAAATTGTTTTTCCTGTTCCTCGGGGTATGGACTATAACAGCATCCTTACTAATTGAGAATTTATTTTGGATATTTTTTTCAGATCACCAGAAGAGTTGAAATCATGGTGGCCAGGATACACCGTTTTTTCACATCTGTCTCTTTCCCCCCCCCTCTAAATTTTTTAATTTTTTATTTTTTTGTGTGAAACTTTTTTTCTGTATTGTCAAAATATAAATAAAGGCATGGTAAAAAAATGGATATTGAAAATATTTTGTTTTTTTAAAATTAAGTTTCAAAAAACGGCCGAAAATTTGCTTTCTATACCAGAACACCCCCTTAATAATTATACATGATAATATTAATAATTATATAATAATTCAACTTCGAGCTCGGATCGTCTTGAAATTTTAGAATGATATTCTTAAATATATATATCTGCGAAAGGTGTAAAAAAATCGATTTTTTTAAAGTTCCAGTCAGGTACTCAGGGCAAGATCGAGTTTTCACGAAAGTAAGAAAATCAAATAGTGATTTCATAGATGCGTTATAGAATCTCGGTAGGCGTTCAATTGTAGCAGCACAAAGAAGATGATGTAATATAATGACAAACTTGAAAAAAAAATTGTTTTTGGAGCAACTGACGAAATGTCATTTTTTACTTTTCATTTTGAGGTAACAAAAATACATGGTTTTAAGTGCCGTTTGTCACGAAAGTGTTTCTCGATATGAAAAATGAGGCTTAGTATCTGTTTTTAAAACAACTAATTTCTTTGACTGAAATGGAAAAGTTTCGACTAGGGTTAGGTTTCAGGTTAGGTTAGTCGAAACTTTTCCATTTTAGCCAAGCAAAATGCCAAGCGAAAAACAGATACTAAGCCCCATTCTTCACATCGAAAAACAGTTCCTTGATGCAAAACGGCACTTAAATCTGTGTATTTTTGAGGCCTCAAAAAATTAAACGTAAAAAATGACATTTTGTCTGTTGCTCCAACAGCCTTAATTTGTTTCAAATTATACAATCACTCGCACGCTCTCTTACACATATAACACTATGTGATTTTGCACTTTTATGGAGACCTAGCACAACTTTTAGGTCTAGTAAAACTAAGAAAAACGGTATGGGAGAAATTTCCCATACACCCTCACAATCTTATTTTATGACCAAAAAAACTGTTTTTGGGTAATTTCATGTGAACAATCACTCATAACTCCCCTAATTTGTACCCGATTTGCAAATTTGTTGTCTACTTTAGGTGGTCCCTATTTTTCGATTCTTCTTGGTCTCACCCCCTTATTTTTTATAATGACCAAAAAAATGATCTCCACCAAATTTTAACGAAATCGATTAATATCAGTGTTGGTCAGTTATGTGTAACTTGAGGTTTTTGACGTATTATACGTAAAAAATGTAATATATGTAAAAAACGTCATAAATGTAAAAAAAAGATGGCGGACATCAGAAAAACCGGAAAGAACAAACATAACCTCACTTTTTGAATATTGCGCGCTAATAACAACCAATCAGATGCTATGGCGCCATTTTGTAAACGTATATTACATTTTGTAAAAAACTCAGGATGGTATACGTACGTAAACTACGTCAAAAACCTCATGTAATTTACCTAAGGTATATTACGTGCACAACCCTGGTTAATATTAACATTTGCCTCAAGCACACAAAGTTTCTTATGCAATTAAGGGCGTTGGATAATCGGGACTTGTAACTTTTTTCGGGTGCCCCCCATTTACATCACGGCCCTGTCCTCCCAAACGCATGAGAAAAGATATGGCGAGTGTGAAACACACAACTTGAATGTTTTTTTATAGACACAATAAATACTGTAAATAAAAAAAACGCGTTGTAAAAAATTTTTGACGTATATAAACTTTATTATTACGACGTGAATTTCACGACCTGATGAGCGAAAAGAGAGGAAAACACTTACAAAATTTTCATCAACTAGACGATGCAACACTGATCTCTATAATAACTGGATAGCGCGTGGAACACAATTTTTGTGACTTATAGAACGCCATTTTGTTTTGGAAATTTGTGCACTTCGGGAAACTTCGTGGCTTGTTTCGGCAACATTCGGTTCTTCGCGGTAAAATTTAAATTACGAAAGTTACATTGATTCTCGAATATAGAACCGAATGTTGCCGAATCCGAATGTTATCGAACCGAATGTTGCTGAAACAAGCCACGAAGTTTCCCCAAGTGCACAAATTTCCAAAACAAAATGGCGTTCAGGCGTTCAATTAGTCACGACACTTTTACACGGCATCCGCTATCCAGTTATTATATAGATCAGTGCGCTGCAAGATGACAGCAGCGCGCTCACGAGACGATAGCGGTAATTGTGTTTGTACTAGCAAATTTCGGTCTAGTTGACGAAAATTTTGTGTGTTTTCATCTCTTTTCGCTCATCGGGTCGTGAAATTCGCGTCGTAATAATAAAGTTTATTTTCTTCAAAAATTTTTTACAACGCACAATTTTTTACTCATGCGTTTGAGAGGACAGGGCCGTGATGAAAGTGGGGGGCACCCGAAAAAAGTTACAAGTCCCGATTATCCAACGCCCTTAACATGGGGGAAAGTACCGTCCAACTTCATTTGCAGGTATTTTTTATATTTCACCGGAATCCTTTGGCTCTGTGGAATTGTGATTTTTAAACCATTTTAAACAAACACATCTAAACGAGAAATTTTTTTTTCCAAATTAAAAAAATGGTAGACCCCTAATTTTGAACCAAAATTAGAATTTCCACAATTGATAACAAAATCTCGTCAAATTTATACAAAAGGCAGATTTATTTATTAAAAAGCACGTAATGAAAATAAAAACTAAAAATTTTGAAAAAATTCAAGATGGCCGCCAATTTTTTTTTTTACTCATTATTTCTTTGATTCTCGATCACATCTTTTTAGGTGAAGATTATTTTTTTGGTCATTATAACAAAATATGGGGATGAGAACAAGAAGATTCGAAAAAAAAAACCAAAAGTAAATAAGGACCACCTTACTCTAAATCTACTACTACACTCTCAATCCTGAAGTGAGAGTAAAAGTGGAAAAAAAAAAATGGAAAGTGGCCCGTGAGGATACCCCCCCTTACTAGACAGGCCTGGTTTATGTTATTCACGATAAATAGCATTTTCAACTCGAATTTAAATCCTTACGACGGAGCACCAATCTGTCAGTGAAAAATACACGTTAATATGACTTCTGCTTAAAACCCTCGTATCCCACACTCCGACCTTTTCGACCAGAAAATCACGGGTTTTATTTGCCAGATGGAATCCGAATAAAACCAGGAATCCGGATTCATCCGGTAACCGACATGAATGCCCTAAATACCATACAAAGACCGAGTAGGATTCGGTAAGAAAACTGATTTTATGTTTGCTGAAAATTAATATCTCGTTTTGTTTACGAGGTAGGAACCGGATATAATACTTATTAAACTAATTTATTGGCTCTGCTCTCTTCATAAAATCCGGAGAGCCAGCTTGATTTCTTAAATTTTAATAGACGAGATAGATCCCGAAAAGTACAGAGTAAAAGCGCAATGGGGTTTTACCCGGTTTATTTCCAAAATCTATATGGTTTTAACCCGGCATTTTAAGCACGGACACTTCCTCTCACAAATTATATATATATATATATAAATCTTTCGTTTGTGAAAAAAGGAGACAGGATGGGTTCTCTTTTTCGAGAAAAAACTACTTGTGTCGAAATGATGAACAATGAATATTTTAATATCAACTTGCGTTTATAAAAGTTTGCATGATACTGGTTACCTCACAAAAGAGTTGTCACAAGGCCCCCTCTCTCTTTCCTCTCCCTTCCCACTCACCCTCTCTCTATTTCACTCGTACGAGGATAAGAAATATGAGGAGGACGAGAAGCACAAAAATTGGGAAATACCAATAATAAAACGCGCCTTAAGGGCATGCTCTGCCTCGTGGTTTGTAAAAATTTCTTTTCGAAGTCACCACGGCCAAACGAAATAATATATCGCTTTCAAACTTTGGGATATGGGAAATGAGACACTAAATTGCGTTTTAAAATTTAATTTGAGTAGCAATTTTGAAAAAAATCCGATCCCTACCTTACCGACTTAGCTTTTTTTTTCAAAATTTCTACTCAAATTAAATTTTAAAACGCAATTTAGTGAATCATTTCCCATATCCCAAAGTTTAAAAGCGATATATCATTTCGTTTGGCCGTGGTGACTTCGAAAAAAAATTTTCACAAACCACGGGGCAGAGCATGCCCTTAAACTAATTTACCAAATTATTTACTTGGAAAAGTTTTGACATGTAATGTTGTCATTGGAATATATCTTACCTGGACAATCCGCGATTCTTGCTTTTGAAGACTATTCAGGACAAACTGTCCTAAACTAATGTTAGGAATCTCCTTTTCTTTTCTGCCGTATAATATTCTTGCATCGTTAGCCATTTTATGTAAATATTATTTATTCAGTAATTCTGAATATATGTGTATGTAATCAAATGATGAAAACTGTGAATATTATTTCCAATGCTGAAGACTTTATGAATCCTTCACTCTTTTAGAAAACAGTGTTGATGAAATAATTTCTGTAAACATATGAGAATTATATATGTATGGAATAAAAAAAATGTTGTCCTAGATGTTTTCCATAGACTTTTTCCTGATTTATCGAATGGTTATAAGTCATAACAACTTTTTCAAAAATTGAACATTTAACCCCTTTTTTTAAAATCAAAAATGTTTTTAGATTCTTTTTGCTTCCTCTTAGAGGAAGCTATGTAATCGTTACATTTTCCAATATTTTTAAAATGGTTTAATTAAACTTTCATCACTTGATAAATGTCTAATACAACATTCTAATCAATTGTCCGGATGTGTGTGTGTGTGTTCGTGCGCGTGTGCGTTGCCGTTTTTTGTCACCCTATTGTCACCCACTTATAGATAAATTGAAGAAATTTGTAAGGTATATTGGCTCTATCTATATCTCAAAACGAGCCGAAGGCTTTTTCAAAATATTTTAATTAAAAAATGTTTATAAATGTCTCCTTGCAAATCGCAAGGAGACACACGGCAAAAGTCCGTAAGGCTCTTAGAAATTTCGCTCGGCTAAGTTCACGGTATTAGAGCACAGAAACGCTTACTATTGACCTATGTAACTCTTGGCATTTTTGCATGTGACCTGTGCTTATTTTCCGTAGAGTTACATCGTGCGATTAATGGATGCATCCATGAATATATTACAAGATAAATGCCTTGCTATTAAAACATGAAATGTGTTCACGCACTAATGCCTAGATTTTTCTTTCCGTGTATGCATTTCTCATGAATTAAATGTTAAAGTAGTCAACTTCAACATTAATTATTTCCGTAACGGTAAGGTCAAAAAATTTGAAATTAATTTAGCATATAAATCATCATTCTATTTAAATATAGCTCCATTTTTAAAAAATTCTACCAGAGATCGATTATTTTACATACAACCTAAAATGGAACACCCGAGATCGAATTCACAGCTAGTTTCTTTTTTTTCTTTTTTTGAGAAACGGCACTTTTTTTCTTGTTTCAAGGTTTTATCTTTCAAAGCCCTGAAATACAATTTTGAATATTTCCTATTCTAAAAAAGACATGCATTTCAGCTAACTTCATGCGTAACGCTTGGTTATGCATGAAGTGAGCAGAAAGCCTAATGACGTACATAAGCGTACCAACCTCAAACATAACAAATACGAAACACGCGCGCGATCGGTCTCGTATTGTTTATAAAACAGCTCTATGTATTATACAGATTTGAGACTGTCATTAATAGTACACTGTGCACCTAGAAGTGAAATTTGGTCTTTATACGCCGAGACAAAGTGTATAAAGACTTTCAATGCAATCACCACCTTTCTATCCATTTTGATCCTTAATCTAATCATCTCAATGCTTTCCCATTCTTTTAACGCCATGGATGGCAAAACGCCATCCTTTTCAATCCCTATTTTCTATTCAATCAAATCTATCCTTATACAAGCATTTCAATGTTTTTATACCACATATATTTCTTTGTTCCTATCTGCCTAATCATTTCAACGGTGTTATGACTCTTTTCAGAATTTGAATTTCTTTTAAAATCTAAAATCATGAAACTTATACATTTTATTTATGAATACAAGTAATATCTATGTGATAGAAAAAAAACGGATTAAAATATCTGCTTTAAATAAAAAGATAAAGGATTAAAATAGATTGGGATAGAGCTCTTCCGGATGAGTGATACTGGTTTTAACAACACAACTCCTAAATCCATTGTTAGTTCATTGAATTAAGCGTTAGACAACGAACTCTATACGCGTGGGTTCGCGTTCCCATAGATGTGAATTTTTTAATGTTACATGTGTAGCGACATGATTAGAACAGTGATGTCCAAGCGTGAGTAAATGAGTAGTTTGCCTTCCCCCTCTCCTAACATCTTTGGTGGCTGGTTCCCCCTCCGATGCCGGGCGGTCCAGACCAAGCTTTAATAAAATTTTCGAATTTTTTTTTTCTGAAGGATGTATCTATATATAAAATTTTATTGCGCATCTTTTTTCTTATACAAAAAAATTGTAGTTTTTTTAGTTTTAAAGTTGAAAGAAAAAATCATACTTTTTTGAAAAAAGTCGATTTTAATCCGTACTCCTGAGCCATTCAATAGAAAAGCATTAGTAACAATTTTAAAAACATAAATTTTTGAATTCCTATTTTTCTACCAATCAAATGATACCCGAAAGCACATTCCCTGAAAATTTAATTTAAAAAGTCCAAAAACTGACGCACTGAGCACGAGCTAAAGTGAAAAACGGATTAAAATCGACTTTTTCAAAAAAGTCTGTTTTTTGCCTTTAATTTTAAAACTAAACTAGGAGTGCCTTGTGAGCACATTCTCATCACACTTCGCGCGCTTGCTTTCGCTTATCAATGTTCATCTCTGATATATACTTTTACTTAAATTACTTTATTTTTATTTGAAGAAAACTAATTTACTTAAGGTTCTATCGACCTTAAGGAACACATTCTCATCAGTGCACATCAGTTTTAATTATCTTTATTTTTTGAATTTTTGAAAAGTTATACATCTGACAATTTTTGTTTTACAAAAAAATCATAATGATGAATTTTCGACTAATTGAATACTATGAATATCACTAAATGTTACGTACCAGCCCTATGAAAATATTCATTTTTAAATTTTTATAAAATTTTGTTATTCTATTATATACATTAATAATATAATATTTTTATTTAACGTTAGTAAGATTGCTTTTTAAATCTCGCAAGTGGTCTGAATAAATAAAATAAGTATAAAAGGAATATTTTCTGAGGTCACTGGCATCGGTAACCCGAGCTGCTAACGCAATGCCTCGGCGATAAATATCTAAGCCAGCCTCGAAGCCTAAATTAAATTACGCAATATAAAAATTAGCGAAATTTCATAATTAAGGAATATGAATATAATTTGTTAGAAATAAAGAGTTAATAATAAGGAGTGAATGAATCAGAAAGAAGCATGTGTCTATAGCTTCAACTAAAGAGACCATTTAAACAAGTAGTGATTGCTCTGAGGTGCGTTATCGGACACCCCACTTCTCTCACACGACCTTCCTATATCAAATTCATCCTTCCGCATTTCTCTCTTCGAAATTATATTAAAGCATGCCCTTAATCTAAAATAAATATATTTTTCCGCTATACATATGACAAGCTGTTTGTAAGTTTATTTTTCCCTTAAATAACCAACATAATTAATATTTCTTGCATGATTCTAATTATACTATTATTATTTATTTGTATTAATTATTTAAAAATTTTAAATTTATAACCAGCTTATTTTATATTCTTTAATTATTAATATTGTAAGCAATTAAATGTCAGAGATTTCAAAAGACCAACAGTTAATTTTGCCATAACAAAAATGAATAAAAATACACAGAGATATATAGAAAATTGAATAATTTTTAAAAATTATTATTCAATGCAATTAAGAAAGCAAAAAATGTCAATATTTGAATCATTTAAATACATATTAATGTTATTAGTTGAATCGTGGAGGGAACGGTTTGAATATTTCGAAATAGTTTTCATACTAAATTAATGTGAACAAAAAAGAAAAATTTTAATGGAAAATATTCAACTAATGTTAGAATTTAAGGTTTGATATATTTAATTAATTTTTAGCATTGAATAATCATATTTATTCAATTTTTATATTCAATTTTCTACATATCACCATGTATTTTCAGAGAGTGATGGTACAGTCAGCGCCCCGTGTGAGAATCCGGCCAACTAACTAAAGAATGCAACTTTCGACACTAACGGGGCGCCATTTTCTTTTGTAATGCATACCCCTGTATATAACAACATAAATAACCTCCAATTGGTCTATGAGGACTTGATTGAAAAAATTTGATAATAAGATATCTGAATGTAAAATTTCCAGCTCTTTCCGAATCTGCAGTCAAAAATCCATTTTTTGCAATATTTATCGGTTTGATCTTGAATTAATCTTGATAGTAATTTGATAGGGTCAAGTGGACCTCGGATTCGGATTCAGGGACCCCAAAAACGTTAGGAAAAAGGTCATTTCAATAAATTTTTTTTTTTGGCGATTTGACCTTCAATTGACCTAAATTATGACGTGGTGGGGATAAACGGGCAGATTCGGACTCAGTGTGCCGTAAAAAATAACGTTATATGGGCCACCTTTCTTTAATAAGACCTTTTTTTGTGTGTCTGTGTTTTTAATGAATTTTAAGGGAATTTAAGGTTGTTGGATAAAGCAAACTTGTAAATTTTTTCGAGTGCCCCCATTTCCATTACGGCCCTGTACTCTCAAACGCATGAAAAAAGATATGGTGAGTTTGAAACACACAACTTGAATGTTTTTTTATAAACATAATACTGATTGTAAATAAACAAAACGCGTTGTAAAAATTTTTTGACGTATATAAACTTTATTATTATGACGCAAATTTCACGACTCGGTGCGAAAAAAAAGGAATATATTTATAAAATTTTCGGCAACTAGAAGATGAAAGATTTTTGGTGAAGAGGTGGGAGAGCAGGGGAAGTCGAGCGTGGGACCTACGGGACGCGAGTCCAGCTACCTAACCATTACCCTTCGAGTTGTTGGTAACACATTTTTTCCACGATACACTCAACCATACACAAATGTTAAATTATTTCAAAATATTTTCATTAAAAAAAGCTTTTGCGTTAACAATGAATAAAATACGTAGGTATATAAAATTTTTCATATTTTTAATGTTCACGAAAAAAAATGCATTTCCGAAAGTTTTCTTCTTCTGCGCAATCGCGTGGCGCATTAATAATGAGGATTATAAGAAAATCTTTCTTTGATACAAAAAAATAATTTGTTTATTTCAAATTACTGACTCTAAAGAAATTATTTCTTTTATTTAAACTAATATCTATTTTGAATCAAACAGACTTAGAAATATTTTCGTAACGAGAAAATATTTCTAAGTCAATCTGTCAGTTAAGGTTAGATTCGCAAACTGGTTAAAAGAAAGTTTAAATTATGTGCTAAAAGATATTTTAGCTGACATCAAGATGCATTTTTTTCATTACATATAAATAATTATGAAACTGCTCTCGAAATAAGTGATTTATGTGCTTAAAATGGCGATTTATGCGCACAAATCGCAAAATAAGCAATTTACGCACCGAAATAGACGACTTTATACGCATAATTGAAAAACTCGAATTATGCGGCAATCGGCTTCTGATTATGAAAAAATTATGCGGCGCATATTTATTCACCTCCATCGCTTCATATATTCGTTTTATCGAAAAACTGGTGAGTCTTGACCTGTTCTACACCTTTTCTTTCCAATGTGTGCTACCAAAAATCGATCAACTTGCCCTTCTTTCCCTTCAAAACCCCAATACCAAATCCTAGTGATAACATTAGTGTCCTTCCACAAATTTTGACAGTTTCTGTCAATTTTTTCTTTCAAATTCCATTGCACATTCTGAATTCTGTCATTGATTAACATTATTTAATCAATACTTTGCCTTCCACCATTCTTTTAATCATGATTAAGGGCAGATAATGACGAGTTAACTTAACCGCCCAGTAATGGCTGTTTATGGAGGTTGATCAGTAATTAAAGTACCAGAACCTCAAAATTGAAATGTGAGTATGAGTGCAGTGATTGTAAGATTTATATGTATGGTAAAAAGCATGGAAATATGTCTCTGTTTTACGATGAAATTTTATCCACATCTGATTATGATGAAATGTGTTATCCCACTCATAGAAGACAACATATAATCAGAGAAAGAGTGAATTATTTTGAAACCATGGACGATTTTAATTTTTTAGCATGATTTCGCTTAAGGCTGATGGAATTTGAAAATTCCTCATGTAGAAAAACTCAGATCCCAGGGACGCAACTAGCACGGGGTTCTGGGTGTCAGAACACCCAGACAGTAATTCGAATATACCTACTTGCAATATGCATGGTTGTCTAAATTATTAGATGGATAATACAATTCTACAATAAATGCACTTTTTGAGCGTTTTTAATCTGTTCTTTTTATTTATTTTTAATGTGTAGGGTGGCTCCCGACACCCACTGTTTTGAGACACTTGTTGCGCGCCTGTCTAATTCTGTCAACTTATCTGATGCATTTTCAAATACCCTCTCAAAGGCAAAAGAGGGAAAAGTTCTATGTTTTTGATAGCAACAAATAGAGAGAAGAAATGAATCGAGGGGGCTTGATGATCAGTTCTTCGAAAACTCACTTTTATAGTCCCAAAATAGCGTGTAATTATTTCTTGTCAGAAACGGCGAACATTTTGACTTTCATAATAGAAGAAACTAAATATTGACAGCTGCGACAGTGGCACCCTGAGCGCGCAGCACGTGTTGGTTTCCTACTAGAGAAATTCTCCCATTGGTCAATTTAATTCGATTTTGAATCGCGCGCCAGATTACAGTCAATTGCAGAATATCACTAGCAGGAATCAATATTTAGTTTCTTCCAAGATGGAAGTCAAAATGTTCGCCGTTTTTGACAGGAAATAAAACACACTATTTTGGGACTATAAAAGTGAGTTTTCGAAGAACTGATCATCAAGCCCCCTCGATTCATTTCTTCTCTCTATTTGTTGATATCAAAAACATATAAATTTTTCCTCTTTTGCCTTTCAGAGGGTATTTGAAAATCCTGGTGACAGACTTGTGTCTTTTTTTGTGAATTTTGACAGTTTTTGACAGTTTGTTGACAGTATTTATTTTCAGATTCTATCGCCCTTAAGAAAAAATACTGTTCCACATAGAACAAAGTTTCCAGCATGCAACAGAAAGGTATGTATGATATGGAAAAACATTTTATAATAATAGACATAGTTTTTGTTCTTTACAATTTTGGAAGTTAGAATTAACTTGTAATAAAGTTAATTTCACGGAGTATAGACATAGAGTTCTTAAATTCTCCAAAACTTAAATCCAGGTTATATGACCGAGAATATGACAGAATTTATGAGAATTTAAAAGAATTTAAGAATTTATAAATTTTAAAAAATTGTTATTGTTTACATTATTTACATGGTTAAATTTTAGTCATTTATTAGCTAAGGCATATTTAGGAATGTAAAATATGCAAAACAACAGCTTACTAGTTAACTAAAGCCACAAAATTCATCTTATAATAAACGTCACTTTATAGGTTACGTTAGTCACTAACATAACCTATGCTTTGCATTCATTTGTGACAGTTTTTTCATTTACAACTTGAGTAAAGCTCATTAAGAAGTAATAGAAGTACAAAAAACAGTTTACTACACTTTATCGGTTAATTAATCAATAATTATCTCCCTTGTCATAAAAATCTCTAAAATCACAAGTTCTCATAAATTCTTAGAAAATTTAAGTCTCGGTTATATTCTCATTCTCGTTACCGTTCTCGAAGTAATATAACCGACTAAGAACTCTATATAGACATAAGGAGACTAAAGTAATGTAACACAAAATAAGAACAGTTTTCGGGAAGTACACACGCCTAAACTTCCTGTGCGTGGCGCTAGTATGAACATTCTAATAAGGACAGTCAACTCCGATGGTAGGGGTGAAGCGAGAAAACGTGAACAGCTGTGGGCGGAACCTACGAATAAAGCCTGTCAGGCTGCGCCAAAAATCCCAGAATACAACACACTGCACATACAGAATTATTTGAATCCGTCCGTATATTCATGTATCGTGGAAAAAAAATTAAAGAGAGTAAATTGTCATACTATAAATGTCAATGTTACTTTAAGTAGTTAAAAAAATATAAAAATAAAATTATAAATATAAATATAAAATTCTCAAGCAATCAGTGAAAATTAAAATATCATAAAATAATAATCATTAATTTATTATTCAATAATTTATCCGGATATTGGCGTTCGCCAGTACGCCAGAAAATTTCTAGCAGGACGAAATACTTAGGATTATGAAAAAATAATGATGATCATTTAACACGTACCGTGTGTGGAAATGAAAATAATGTGACATTTTCCATTTTCCCACTGCTAGATTTACAAAATCCACTCGGGAAAAAATGAATGCAACATAAAATAACCATCTCACTGCACTCGCTTGGAAACTTATTATCATAAAACTTAAGGTTATAGATCAGTCAGATTTTGACATTCTGTTGATGCGCAGAACAAAAACAAACTGCGTGAAATGGCGCAGATATACCGCGGATCAGAACTCCGTCCTTCCCTGATCATATTTTCGGACTTCACAACTGCCTTACCTCGACCATCGGAGTTGACTGTCCTTATTAGAGTGTTCTTGATGTGTTCATACTAACGCCACGCACGGGAAGTTCAGGCACGTATACTTCTCGAAAAATATTTTTATTTTGCGTGAAGTCCATGTACAGGACTTTGGTCTCCTTATGTCTATACTCCATGGGTAATTTGGAGTAATTTACGTGTAGTAGATAACCTAAAAATACTTGTTATTTAAAGCAGGCTTGTGCTGTCCAATGGGACTGGATTAGTTTTTTACACATTTTTTATTAAATTTTTAACGTACTCTTAATTTTAGCAAATAAATAAAATTATTGTATTTTATGATCGTTTGTACAATATATTTGGTCCGATAAATTTTCTTGTGCACCACTATGGGTGGATCAAAATGTGTTGCTCGAAACTGCACTATCGATTATAAAAGCAATACAAGTAATTTATATTATTTAAATACATAAAATATTTATTTCTCTCAATAGAGATGTATTATTTGTTGCTTATTAAATAATTTATGTTTTAAAAATGAGATTTCACAGATTATTATAACAGTTAACAAATGCTAATAAGTATATATAAAATTTTAAAAAATTAATAGGTATATAATTAATAATTGTCTAGGAAATAAACTTGTTATGATATTGTTCACTAATTTGTGTCGAAATTAATTTTAACTTTCAGCTTATTTAACTTTTTCTTTAACTTTAAATCTACTAGGCCATAATCACAATAATTTATTATTCTCATTTTCCCTTCATGATACATATGGGGCATTATTTTTCAAGTGTACCACCCTCAGAATTCGACTTTGTCTGATCCAACTCAAACTTGGATAAAGTATAGTCTTACTAGGTACAACTTTAGTGGAAATAGATTTTTTCGATTGGAGAAAAATTTACCGAGATAAGGGAGGGGGAATTTTTCGAATTTTTTCGATTTTGTGCGGTTTCGTGCTATTTCGAAGGATTAAGCTCCTTTCCTGTGGAATATAAAAAATTTTGTCCCACTTTTTTTTTTGTTTTTGATAGCTTTTTTCCTGGTTTATCGAGTGTTTATAACCATTTTTAAAAAAATTGAAAATTTGACCGATTTTTTTGTAAATCAAAATAATTTTGACTATTGCAGAAAAAAGACATGTTTTTTTTTATCTCAAAATAAAGCTTAAATCTTTATCTTTCGATGCTGTAAATTTCATTTTGCCCTTTTTTGTTGTGACTACTGGGCTTCTCGCTCGGCAGAACCTCTTCGGACTTATTTATCGTATCAATTATGAATATTTATTATTTATTAAGCTGCTCTCTGCATTTTACAGGGTTGAGACTTTAATGTCTCAACCCTGTATAATGCTGTATAACCCTGTATAACTCTGTGTACTGTAGAGAGCATTTTAATAAATAATAAATATTCATAATTGATACGATAAATCAGTCCAAAGAAGTTCTGCCGAGCGAGAATCCTCGTAGTCTCGAGCGCCGTCTGCGCGGCGCTTTACTCTTTATTTAATTTCTGGAAAACAACAAAAAACGGCAAGATTAAATTTACAGCATCAAAAGATAATGACTTAACCTTTATTTTAAGATAAAAAAAACATGCCTTTTTTCTGCAATAGTCAAAAATATTTTGATTTACAAAAAAATCGGTCAAATTTTCAATTTTTTTAAAAATGGTTATAAACACTCGATAAATCAGGAAAAAAGCTATTAAAAACATGTGGGACAAAATTTTTTATATTCCACAGGAAAGCAGCTTAATACCTTCAAAATAGCACAAAACCGCACAAAATCTAAAAAATTCGAAAAATCCCCCCACCTCTATCATGGTAAGTTTTTATCCAATCGAAAAAATCTTTTTCCTCTAAAGTTGTACCTAGTAGGACTATACTTTACCAAGTTTGAATTGGATCAGACAAAGTCAAATTCTGAGGGTAGTACACTTGAGGAATAATACCCCATATAAGCGTTTAGTAAAATTATTTCGAAATATTAGATTATTTATATTGTTTTAATTTCAATCAGTTTTTCGGCGGAAAGATCCTTTTTTTTTTTAGCTAAAAACTTTAAAAAACTAATCGAGTCCTATTATTTGCAGTGCAAAAACCGTGAGTGATATGTCAATCTGCGCCATGCTGGTGAGAATGGAAACTAACCAACTCGTGACACTAACGAGGCGCCATTTTTATTTAAGATGCATAGGCCTGATTTGAAGTCATATATTTTTTTTGGAAAATTCGTTTTTTTCGGTAGAAAATTAATCTTTTTCGTTGGAAGTTCATATTTTAGTTAAAAAATTAATTAATTTTAAAACACTCAAGGTGCAGTCCCATGTCGTCAGAAAACGTCGGCGTAAAGGAGGTCATAAGAGTGAAAGAGACAAACAAATCTGTCTATGTCTGTTACTCTCATGAGTTTCTGCTTTACGCCGACGTTTTCTGCCGACATGGGACTGCACCTTCAATGTTTTGGCGATTGAACACCATGGTGACGAAAGTTAACTGAGAATTCCATTACAACCAATCAGAGGCGCAGATACAAGAGAAAGATAGAGTTACCACGATATCCATGGTGTGGAATAGGGTGGTTCAAAAAGACTTTTTTTCTAGAAATTCTCGATCCATCCAATGTGATTCGAATTCCAAACAAAGAAAGGTCATATATATATATATATATAATTAAAAAAAAATTTTTTTTTAACACGTGCCGGTTTTGACTTGAAGTTTCCCATGTAAATTGCATGAGGAAAAATCACTTTTTGGGGTTTTTGGAATAACTTTTTAGGGTTTCGAAATATATTACGGGAGATTATAGAGGCTTGTTGAGAACTCTCCAACAAAGAATTTCATGTACCACACATAGGGTTTTAACGCCCCTAACACACCCCCACGGTGCCTTGAAAACTACTCTTAAAACCAAAAATATCAATTTCTCATAAAACCGGCATTCTGTACGCTTTATTCTGATTTTTTTTTATAAAAATTATTTCTATTAGGTGGAATAATTATCAACATTGGTTAATTAATTTTTAATTATTAAAACAAATTGTATTTGTTTAAATATTTTTTTTTCAAAAATACGTTTGTCTTTATAAAAATTACTACTATAGGTCTAATGAAATATTGATTAACAATTTTTAATTAATTTTCAATTATTTAAACAATTTGAATATTAAATTTAAATAATTTTTTTGGAAAATCCTTTTTTTTATCAAAAACTTAGAGTCAAGGAGATACAAATATGATTGTGTGCCTGGTCGCAATGAAGGCTTGGAAAAACAAGTAGACTCTTAGACATAGCAAGACGTTCTTTATCAAGATTCTCGAGAAAGATTTTGTATTTTTCAAGTACTATCTCCCGGTCAAAGCTTAAAGAGTTCGATGAGAGATTCTTCCATATTTCCACCAAACCACCAGTGTCGATGAAATTTCGAATCTGTGAAACCAATTAAATTTATTATAAGGATCCTTTGCGGCCAGTGACATTAGCCTATTAAGACACAATCTTGGGTACCTTAAATTATTCATTGCCGAAATGTTAATTAGCCAAGATAGAATGTTCTGTAAGACCGTGTATGATAAGTGCAAAGATCCAGTTTCTAATCTCACAACGTGTTAGTGGGTAGACATAATAATTTCTTAAAGAAGGAGAGTTGAACTCTCGCAATAACATCTAGATGGTTCAGACTCCATACCTGTACAACCGTACAACAACGTACTCATAGATAGGCTCCGAAATAATCTGATATAACTGTTCCAAGAATCAGCTCTGACCGAGTGAATAGTTTTCAAAATAGAGCCCACAGCTGTGTTTGCAGAATTAACCGACCTCCTTGTCGCTGTTAAAAAAGTACATGAACCGGAAAAAGGGATGCCCAAATAGGTATATTGATTAACCACCTCGATTCAGGACTCGGCAAATTTAAAAGACCTAAAACTCTTAGCAGTTGAATTCGCCGATTTCGTGAAGATTACAACTTTAGTTTCATCGGTGTTTACAGTAAGGTCATTTTCTTTGCAATATGAGTCCAGGGCTTCCAATTTTCTATTTAGCTCCATAGGGGTGTCCGTCAGGAGAACATAGTCATCCGCATATCCAATTAATAATAATTCCACTAAGCTGTTTATTGCGAGGCCTCTACATCCTCGCTGGATGAAATATTCCTCTAAGTCAGATATGAATAATAAGAAATCGTAAGGACTTAAGGCTTCGCTCTGGAGAACACCCTGCGTGACCCTGACATTCTTAGTCGAGCCCTTTTCTGACCTGATGCAAGACGTCGCAGAAGCATAAAAGCTCTTCAATAAATTCATTATTTTAGTGCTAAGGCCCAGAGAATGGAGTTTTCTCCACAGTAAGTGGTGCGAAACTGATGGAAAAGCCCCCTTAAAGTCGAGGAAAGCAGCATATACCACCGCTCCCGGATTTCTTAGATGTATTTGTATGACCGATAATAGTGTAAACACATTAACTAGACAGCTTCTTCCTCCTCTGAAACCCGACTGAGATTCAGGGATCAAGTCCAACTCATTTACCCATAAAACTAGCCGATCACAGATGACCTGGGTAAAAATCTTTGCGATACAATTAACTAATGTGATTGGCCTATAATTCTCGGGGTCTTTCGCGTTACCTTTCTTGTAAATCATTGTCGTAGTCAACCTGCCCCATTCTTTAGGGATTTTTTCTGAGTCCATGATCTTGTTAAAAAAATGTATCATGTATAGGGCCCAATTTTGTGGTAAGTTTTTGTAAAAGTTATAACTGATTTCGTCACATCCGGGGGCCTTTCCATCCTTACTCTTTGTCAAATTCTTTTTTTTAAGGTAATTGATTCTAAATTCGTCAACAAAGTAATTTTCCTTACAAGTTTTCAATGCACCGATCACAAGTTTTATTGCATCTCGACATTCGTTGTCAAACCAAGGTTTATATTTAAGGCGCTTAGGATTCGCGGCCTTTCTCCTCATACCCAATTCTAATACAACAACCCTAATTATTTCCGTTAATGTTGTGTTGAGTTCATCCACATCACGATCGATGGAGGCCACACCCCTTTCCTCCACTCCATCGTAAAGGTAAACTCGTCTATTTTATTTTTAACGAAAAACAATTTGTTCAAAATAAAGGCCTCAGAGTCACAGTCTGATAAAGGAGGGAATTGTGCCATGGTTAACATAACAGGGAGGTGATGGGAGACAATAGCCAGATGTGAGACGTGAAGATCCGCTTGATCCTTAGGAGCCTATAAAATTAAAATACGCGGGAGTATCACTGGGAAACGACCGTTCAATAAAATAAGTTCGTTAGATTCCATGAAAAATACATATTTCTTCCCCCTAGAATTGGTGAATTTGTCTCAGGAGGATCTCTCTGGGTAAAAAATTCCGTTATCCTACAGATTCTCAGGACCCAACTGATTCAGATCCGACACTCTGCAGTTAAAGTCACCACCTATAATAATCGGCAAATCCGGGAAGGAACTAGAGATCCTATGCAAAATGGATTGGAGATCCTCGAGACACTCATCCACGTTTCCCAGAGGGGGTATATATACCACGCCCAGTATGAAAGACTCGCAGTGACATCTGACTTGTAGGAAGATAAAATTGGATGCTATTACAATTTCTTGAATTCTATAACACTCAGTGTTATAGGCGACGAGCAACCCACCAGAGACCCTACCATGGCAATTATTCCTGATCACTGGTGATAAAATATATAGGCGATTTATGTGCTTAAAGAGATTAGTTTCCTCGCTCTCCAACCAAGTCTCACACGCGCAAAGAATGTCCAGTTCCCCCAAGTATCAGCTAATATCTGATACATTGTGGAAGCCATGCAGATTCCAGAAAATTATTTTCCCAAGCACCTGGCCACCTGAGGTGTTGTAGTGTGCACCACCGGGCGACGATCCTGTAGCGACTCTGCACCTCAGCTGCTACTTCGCTTCTCCTTCCGGATTTTTAAGTAGATGCCCGTTCTTGATGCTGTGACCTTCAGCGATGCTGACTTGCTGTTTATTGTCTCTAGTAAATGTGTGGAATTCTCATAGACATATAGAAATGGACTGCGGGACGCTGTAGGAAAGCGCGTGCTAATACGACAGAGAAAGATGTTACAAAGGATTGTACTTTTGTCTCTTTCTCGCCGAAGCTAATTGGTTGAGAGCATTTTCGGTGGTTGTGTTTCACCAAGCTCCACCCACCGAAAATGCTCTCAACCAATTAGTTTCGGCGAGAAAGAGACAAAACTACACCCCTTTGCAACTTCTTTCTCTGACGCATTAGCACGCGATTTCCTACAGCGCCCCGCAGTCCATTTCTATATGTCGATAGGAATTCTGGACATCTGATCGTAGGCTATTCTGTGAGGTTGCTAATGTATTGATGGTCGTCATTAACCTCGCCCATCTCTCTTCCTCAGTGGTAGACAGCTAACTTGTTGACATGGTGCTTATCCGTGTGTTGAATACAGTTCATTTTTTAAACAAATAAAAATAACTTGTCAATGTTAATAAATATTCCATTAAATCAATGGTAATAATATTTGATAAAAAAAAAGGATTTTCCAAAAAAATTATTTAAACAAATTCAAATTGTTTAAATAATTGAAAATTAATTAAAAATTGTTAATCAATATTTCATTAGACCTATAGTAGTAATTTTTATAAAGACAAACGTATTTTTGAAAAAAAATTATTTAAACAAATGCAATTTGTTTAAATAATTAAAAATTAATTAACCAATGTTGATAATTATTCCACCTAATAGAAATAATTTTTATAAAAAAAAATCAGAATAAAGCGTACAGAATGCCGGTTTTATGAGAAATTGATATTTTTGGTTTTAAGAGTAGTTTTCAAGGCACCGTGGGGGTGTGTTAGGGGCGTTAAAACCCTATGTGTGGTACATGAAATTCTTTGTTGGAGAGTTCTCAACAAGCCTCTATAATCTCCCGTAATATATTTCGAAACCCTAAAAAGTTATTCCAAAAACCCCAAAAAGTGATTTTTCCTCATGCAATTTACATGGGAAACTTCAAGTCAAAACCGGCACGTGTTAAAAAAAATTTTTTTTTAATTATATATATATATATATATATGACCTTTCTTTTTTTTTTGGATTTCGAATCAAATTGGGGGGATCGAGACTCTCTAGCATCAAAAAAATGTTTGCCATGCATTTTTGAACCACCCTAGTGTGGAACGCATTGCAATTTAATCACGATTAAAGCATCAATTAAAAAATAATCATAATTAGCTAATCGTGTCTTTAATAAGAGTTGGTGAAACCGGCCCTAAAGGTGCAATCCCATGTCGGCAGAATACGTTGGCGTAAAGCAGAAAGTCATGAGAGTGAAAGAGGCAAACAGATCTATCTGTTTATCTCGGTCACTCTCATGAGTTTCGGTTTTCACCAACGTTTTCTACCCACATGGACTGCACCTTAAGTCTTTTTGAGGTCGTTAAATCTGAATAATGGGTAATTTCCACCCTGTAAGGTGATGGAGTGAAAATGAATTTGGCATGAAATTAATCCTGACCTCATGAGATCAAACTAACCCCAAATTCGGATTCGGAGACCCGAAAATGTCTTAGAGCAGTGGTCCTCTCCGATCCAAGTGTTTTCTCATGGTGGACATTTAAAAGACTGTTAACCCAACCTGATGGGGTAAAAATGACCCCGGATTTGGACTCAGGTTTAGCGACCACAGAAACGTCTCAAACTAGTAGTTCACGCCGAATCAATTTTTTATTTCCTCATAGAGGAAGCTTTTTAGTGGTGACAAAATCCAGTTTCCAAAAAAGATTTTTTTGAACATATTTCAAGGGTAATATATGAGGCATAGGATAAAAAAACAACCTAATTTAGAAAATGGACTTTTCAGATAAATCGCTTCAAAGATTACAAATTGTTGTATATCCAAGAAAATAAGAATTTTGAAACAAATTCTTTTATGAACTCAAAGTATAACTAACTGAAAGTGAAATACTGTTGAGAATACAATTTTTTTCTTAATAAATTGTTTTAATAATTGAAAATAAATAAACCGAGTTAGGTTATTATTCCATCCACTGGGTATAATAGGTATATATGTTTATTAACATAATATATTTAGGAATGTGCAAACAGTTTTATTGTTTACTTATTACTTAGTACCGTTTTACACAAAAACAAATTATTAAAAAATAGTTTAAGAAATTTTTTTTCTCGGCACATGTGTTAGAGCGGGCAGTGTGGCCATATAGAAAAACAACCTAACCCGTGTTAGGCCTCATATGTAATATGATTTCCTGAAAAATTGTCCGGATGTATGTATGTATGTCATGGTCCTGCAATATATTGAAAACGCGTAGAGATAAATTAATAAAATTTAAGACAGTTATTTCACTATATACCTAGTTGAATTTCTCGGAAGAGTTTCACAAAATATTTTCTTTTAAAAGTTTTACGTATTATTATAATTTTAGTGAAACTCGTTTTTCGACTATAACATCTCAAATAATAAAAATTTAAGGCTGATGTAAAGAAAATAAACTTTTCATTCTAGGGACACGATTCAATTGACCTAATATTAATCATTTTATTAATTAATTAATGCTTCCTCTTCGAAGATGCAAACCATATTTGTTTCCAGGAAGCAGAGTGCTCATTGAATGAGCACAAAAATTGATACAATTTTCCAGCTATTAATATTTTGTAAATTAAGATTACACAGGAACAATAAAAAAAGGTCCTGTTCCCGGAACCAGACTAATATATCCTTGTGTTTTTTGGCTTGCTGAATCCGAATCTGATGGTCGCCTGTCTCGATCAGGTCAAGTTCAAGGTCAATTCAAGGTCAAATCCTGAAAAAATCGTCGAATGGATTCAAATTATTATTCCTATATATTTTTGGGGTCGTTAAATCCAAATCTGATGTCCGTTTGATCCGACAAAGTCAAATTGAAGGCCGAGAGCCGATTAAAATTTAACTCAAATACGATTGAACATTTATAATCATATCTCGAGAACCAATGAAGATTTTTTAAGTTTCTTTGACTTAAATTAAAGATAAAGTTTTAGGCTCTATGTTGTATAATTTTCAAATTTTTGCAACAATTTTCCTAGTTTATGCAAAAAGTTGAATTCGAGGTACAAAATTTGAGAAAATGTTGAATTTTTTTTTTAAACTTCTCACGTGCTGTATTCTTTTCAGAAAGTCCAAAAAAATCTGGTTGGCACCACTGGACGTGGAATTTCATAAACTTTCCAACTGTTTTTTTTTTAAATATTCTATCTCTTTTTTCACCGATTTATCGTAGTTCAAAGCCAGCAGTGATTTTTAATAATGCTTGCGCCAATCTAGGGGTACGTCACGACACATTGTATAACGAGCAAAACTTGTATCATGCTTTGTCCACAGCATCCACAGCGATAGAGTGACGATTAGCGCGCCCCTACCGGTCTGGCCTGCCTAACACTTCTGACATTTGAAATAGCGAGAGGAATTTTCATATTATTTATTTATTTATTTATTTAAATGAAGAGTGAATAAAAATGTGCGGAAGCTATTGTATAATACCGAATTGTAAACAATTAGTGTGTTATTCTATGATTGAAATTCAAATGTATAGAGTGACGATCGTAGCACCACTGTTTTTCCCTTACCGCACAGGCACAGAATTTTTATAAGTCGTGGCATACCCCTGCGCCAATCGTACGGACAATTTTCAACGGTAGTGTATGTATTCAACTTTTTTATAACATAACACCCAAGTTCATCCATTTTAATGTATGACGGGTTCTTATGACAATTGCAAAAATAAAAAAATGTGTCAACTCGAGTTGTGTTATCAAAAAAGTTGAATACATATCTAGACGAAAAACTTCGCGTTCTTTCAGAATCTCGAGTCAAAAATTGATTTTTGTCAGAATAAACACATTTGATCTTAAAATAACCTTCAATTTGACCTGGTCGGATCAAACGTACATCGGATTTGGATTCAGCGACACCAAAAATATATAGGAATAATAATTTGAATCAATTCGACGATTTTTTCGGGATTTGACCTTGAATTAACCTTGAACTTGACCTGATTGAGACAGGCGACCATCAGATTCCGATTCAGCAAGCCAAAAAACACAAGGATATATTAGTCTGGTTCCGGAAACAGGACCTTTTTTTTAGTGTACCTGTGTTACATATTTATGAATATTCACACGTAGAAGTCTTTATACAAAACGTATAATATATTTTGTTACGGCTTGTTACAGGTGGAGGGGGGGGGGTCTAAGATGCTTTATGTAATTTAAGTATGATCCCTAAGTTTAAGTTCGATCAGACAAAGTCAAATTTCAGAATGGCTATATCTTTAAATAAATGCCTCATATACGTCATATACGATTTAATTCGATATTATAATTGTAGATTTACTTTTGTAAGTTTTAATACTAATCACGTGATTTTTTTATATAAAAAAAATAAAATTTGCTTAAAATTAATCTAAATTTCTGTCATCAAATTATAAAAAATTTAAATAAATCAATAAATAATAATTATTGATAAAACATTGTTTCAATATAAAATGTTATCAAAATTAATCTAACTCTAATATTTAATTTAGGTATATTTAAAATAAAAAGGAAACAAATAACAAAGTAATATAAAATGGAGATGGGTACCCTTAGCGCACAGTGGGCCGAAGTTCACTTAGTATCATTAAATATTGAAAAATTAACTTAATTGGATATATGACCTTTTTGAACTTACGTTTCAATATTTATCACGAAATTGAAACACACATGCTTCTCATTGTGGCGAAACAAATATCTAATGCGTGCACATATCAAGTATTCATTACATTTTTTTAACTTATATAAAACTTTTAGAAGTGGAACTGACTACCATCTGAGATAAAGACTTTTAAGTCTTATCAATATTAAAGATATTGTTCGCCTAGAGATAGTAGCAGACAGCTGGAAAAAGAAACAACAAATAATTCTCAACCTGCTGTTGTATGATGATAAGGAAACTGAAATCAGCATCTTAATTAAGGCTGTTAGAGCATTTTGACAAAAAAAATTTCACATAGAATCAGTCAAATTCCCACCTCACGATTTACTTTAAATGACAAATTTACAAAGATACATTGTTTGACGAGTCCTTCCATCGAGATCGGTTTCTCGATAGCAAAAATAGTGTCTCTTTTTCTTAGCAAAAACTGATAGTTTTATTTAAATAGGAGAGATGAGATATGAGAAAGAAGGAATCACATAATAGGGAATATTATTTTTTTTTAATTCCGATTGTGTATCTATCCGTCAGTACAGTGATTTACCTCTTTTACAAGTAAAAATAGATTTTGACATCTGTAAGTATTGCTCACTCTTTTTAAAATATTTTCTTTCTTCCTTTTTTCTCATATCTCAACTCTCCTATTTATACAAAACTATCAGTTTTTCCTATTCTAAAAAGAACATGCATTTCAGCCAACTTTATGCGTAACGACTGGTTACGCATGAGGTGAGCAGAAAGCCTAATAATGTAAATAAACGTACCAACCTCAAAATATTTCAAATACGAAACACGCGCGCTCAAGCGCAAGATCGGTATCGTGCTAAAAAAGAGACACTAAACTCCACTTTTGCCATCGAGAAACCGATCTGGATGGAAGGACCGTCAAACAATGTATCTTTGCAAATTTGACATCGAAAGTAAATCGTGAGGTGGGATATTTGAGTGATTCCATATATTTCACGTTTTTTTTTAATTCTTTGTTCCAGCGCATTACAGCCTTAAGGGTGCTGGAATTTGAAAGAAAAAATTCACAACTGTCAAAATCTGTGGAAAGAAACTAATGTTATCACCAGGATTTGGTATATGTCTTTTGACGGCAAAAAAGGGCAAGTTGATCGATTTTTGTTAGCACACTTTGGAAAGAAAAGGTGTAGAACAGGTCGAGACTCACCAGTTTTTTGATAAGACGAATATATGAAGCGATGGAGATGAATAAAGATGCGCCCATAGTGGCGGATATTTTGACAGCACGACTACAAAATAATAAATTAATAGAATAATACATAGACACCTGTGAATTGATATAGTGCTGACCTCACTCGGCGATATTTTTGGCGGAAATGATTTGAATTGCAAGAAGAAAGATTATCTACAATTTTAAAGATTTAAATGCATTGTATAATTGTTACTAAAAGTAGGGATTAATTTTTTCTTATAATAAATATGAGAAGGATCAAACGATAAGAGATTACTGCGATCTTTCTTATTGAAATTCAAATCATTCGCGCCAAAACTGTCGCCGAGTGAGGTCAGCACTGTATCAATTCACAGCTATCTATCTATTGATCTATTATTTTCTTGTCGTGCTATCAAAATATCCGCCATTATCGGAGCATATTTATTCACCTCCATCGCTTCATATATTTGTTTTATCGAAAAACTGGTGAGTCTTGACCTGTTCTACATAGAGTTCTTAAGTTCTCGAGAACTTAAATCCAGGTTATATAACCGAGAATATGACAGAATTTATGAGAATATAAGAATTTATGATTTTTAGAAAAATTGTTATTGTTTACATTATTTACATGGTTAAATTTTAGTCATTTATTAGCTAAGGCATATTTCGGAACGTAAAATATGTAAACCAACAGTTTACTAGTTAACTAAAGCCACAAAATTCATCTTATAATAAACGTCACTTTATTGGTTATGTTAGGCGGTAACATAACCTCTGCTCTGCATACATTTGTGACAGTTTTTTCATTTACAACTTGTGTAAAGCTCATTAAGAAGTAATAGAAGTACAAAAAACAGTTTATTACACTTTATCGGTTAATTAATCAATAATTATATCTCTTGTCATAAAAATCTCTAAAATCATAAGTTTCATAAATTCTTAGAGAATTTAAGTCTCGGTTATATTCTCATTCTCGGAATAAAACCCTGGAATTGGAGTTTCTCTACATTAAAGTTTTTCAAATTCCATCAGTCATATTTAATTTAGTGTTTTATTTACTGTTTTGCGTATACCATTCTTATTGCATTACTTATACTGATCTATCTATATTTATATTTAACCTATCCATTTAGATGTCTCCGATAAATCATTGTTATAATAAATGATGTTCAATATTGACTATTGCCGGTCTGGGGCTCTAACCCACTAAGCTGCGGAAAGTTTCAGAAAATAAAACTATCCGTGAATTCAATCTCGGGTTTTGCATTTAACTATAATAATTATTATGACAGAGTTGCAAATGCATTTGCTTCTTCATAGAAGAAGCATTAACGGTTTTCTTCAGGGCGATGGAATTTAAAAGTATAAATTGACAACAAACTGTCAAAATCGGTGGAAAGACACTAATGTTATCACTAGAATTCGTTATTGCGGTTATGAAGGGAGAGAAGGGCAAGTTGATCGATTTTTGGTAGCACACTTTGAAAAGAAAAGGTGTAGAACAGGTCAAGACTCATCAGTTTTCGACAAAAGCACTATATTAGGCAATGGAGGTGAATAAATATGGCAGATATTTTGACCACACATGCCGCACAACAAAAAAATAACAATTGTTATTTCTATGTAGGCTGTACTGTATTGTTGTCACTCGGCGATAGTTTTGGCGGGAATGATTTGAATTGAAAGAAGAAAGTTAATCTCCGATTTTAAAGATTCATTCGATTAACAGGTTTAAATGATTTTAATAATATAAATGCATTGCATAATTGTCAATAATCGAATGAATCTTTAAAATCGGAGATTATCTTTCTTCTATCAATTCAAATTATTCCTGCCAAAACTATCACCGAGTGACGTCAGCACAGTACCTCAATCGCCTAATATATTGCTTTTATTGAAAAACTGGTGAGTCTTAGCATGCTCTACACCTTGACTCTCCACAGTATGCTACCAAAAATCGTAAATGATAAAAACATGTTTTTCAGGTTTAGGGGGTCACCCAACGTGGACATTAATAATTAATACATGCAATAACCGGTTATAGAATTTTAGGCCTCGGTTTAGTTGACCCCTAAGAGCCTTTTAAATTTTTTTTCGAATTTCGATTTTTAAAACATATACTTAAATCGGAAATTTTCTTGCAGGGAAAAAAGGTTAGGGTAACTGGTGCTCCAATTGGTGTTTAGGCTAACCGACGCATATACGGGCTACTTACTCATCCAACGGGAGAGCAACTGCTCGCCTACAGCAGCTCTCCGTTCTCATGGGGCAACTATTCACCCTATATTCAGACTGCACCACACGATGCAGTGGCTATACCTCCACCGGTGGTGTCGCTGCACTCTCCTCTTTGCGCAACTATTCTCCTAACCTTTTTTCCGTGTGCGTATCTTTGATTCCTAATGATAAAAAAAAATTTTTTTTAAAGCTCTCAGAGGTCAACTAAATCCAGTGCTAAAATTCTATAACCGATTATTGCATGTAATGGTGCGTTTATACCTCTGTCCGACCTACCGGTGCAGGCAGAAAGTACATAAGAGTAAAAGAGATAGAGAATGAAAAATTGGACAAAAAGAACTCTCTATTTCCTTTACGCTCATGTACTTTCTGCTTGCACCGGTCGGTCGGATAGAGGTATAAACGCACCATACTCTTAATTTGACAAAAAATGAGGGGGTCAAATTTTACACAAAACTAATGCATTATCTGATGAGAATGTAAAAATACGTGTTGTTCTGTGAGGAAAGGGACTTCAGGGCCAATTTCACATTACTTCATCCTTAACCCTTAGCTGTCACACTTCACAAAAATAACATAGCTGTCACACTGGGGCATTTCGTACCCCGCTGGATAAAAAATTGTGTTCCGAAGCAACTATTGATTTCCTCGACTTAAAAAAAATTTGCTAGTCATTTTTAAGAGTTATTTCAGAAGACTGACTGGATACATTTAAAAAAAAAATATTTAGTATTAATAAAAAATGTTTATATGAAGTGGTAAATATTGAATGGGGTCAAAAAACAAAAAATCCTGGGGCCGAATCGACCCCTGTGTGGCAGCTAAGGATTAAATCGCAAGATATAGATCATCTGAGGGAGATAGGGAAAAATGGTTTCTCTTGACCCCACCAATAAAATCACACGCGATTTATAACCAAAGTACAAAAATTGTACATAGTACAATTTTTTTTAAACACATTAACGGATTTTAACGAATTTTGTATTTTGAATTTTCTTTAAAAACATTAACGGATTTTAAAGAATTTTGCGACGATTGCATTTTATTTTTTTTGTACTTTACGTTTCTGAAAGCTATTCACTATTTAATATTTACTGTAAGTTGGATAAAAAGATTGAATATTATTTATTATTACTAACTCTTACAAATCAACTATTTTTTTCTTTTCTGATACAATATTCGGCATTTGAAAAGGCTGATCGCAGAAATCTTTCATCATTTTATTTTCATCACATTTATTATAAGAAAAAATGAATAACTTCTTTTAGTGACAATTATACAATACATTTATATTACACATTCATAAAAACATGTTTTTCGGATTCAGGTGGTCCCAAAACATGGACATTTGACAAAAATCTAATACCTTTTCTGAGGAGAATGTAAAACTAACTGTCTAGTTGTATCAACTTTTGTAGTCATTCAATGAGCACTTTGCTTCCTGTAAGCAAATGAGATTTGCTTTCTCATAGAGAAAGCATTAAGTTTTCTTTACATCAGCACTAAATTTTGATTACTTGAGAAATTATATTCAAAAAATTCATTTTCGAAAATTATAATAAAGCATAACTTTCTTATTTGTCAATTAGATGCATTCATCATACAAGTCACTCGATTCGTCTCGACATAAAGAATATTCATTTTCCTTACGTCAACTCAAAATTTTGATTACTTGAAAACATAGAGCGAAAAATTAACTTTTAAAATTATAAATAAACGTAACTTCCTTGTTTTTTAATGAAATGCATTAATCATATAGGTCAATCGATTCGTTTCGATGAAAGGAATCTTCATTTTCCTTACATGAGCCTTAAATTTTCAATATTTGAGAAGTTATATTGGCCAAATGAATTTTACGAAAATTATAAAAGTATATAAAACTTGTAAAATTAAATATTTTGTTAAGCCCTTGTAAGAAATTCATCTAGGTATATAGTGGAATAACTATGCAAAATTTCATCAACGAGACCAATCGCGCGCTTGAGTGCGCGTTTTTCGTTCTTGAAATATTTTACGTCATTAGGCTTACTGCTCACTTCATGCGTAACCAGTGGTAACGCTGACGTCAAAAATTGAGGTAAGGCTATGAAGTTAGTTATTTTTATTTAACAATGACAATAAATATTAATATCAATATTTAAATGGGGAAAACAGAATTTCGATTTGAAATTCCCGCCTAAAATCCATGTGAATTTTCGTCAAAAACTAGAGCACTGCACCTTTTTCGGGAATAAGTATTGCTTTAAAAAATATTTAAAAGTTTCTTGATTAATGTATGGTAAAAAAAATCCGGTAAAATTGTCTTTATTAGAAGAAAATTATATTTGTACGCTTTTTTCCATGCATTTTCTTGAATTTCGGGCAACTGAACAATCAGCGCCACGGTGGCCACTACTCAAAATTCAGGACATTTTCAACTCAGAGTGCCAGGGGGCTGAAGAAAACATCATTTTATTTTTGTTATAATTGTATTTTAATATTAATTTATGTATATAAGTTAATTTTCTAGTTATCATTTTTTAAACTGCTTATTTATTTCAATTTATTATTATTTTTAAATTTCCCGCGACAATATTTGAAACTTATGAAACTTTGTAATGTTTCAAAAGTTTCATGAAAATTTTAATTTGTTCAAAGTTTCATGAAACTTACAACCCGAAAACTAAAGGAAACTTTGAATTCGAGTTTATAAATATACAAACTTTTAAATTTTCATGATTTTTGTAATAAAAAAAGTTTATTGTAAAAAGTGTACTTCCTGTCTGGCAAAATAACCTACTCACTTTATTTCGCCTGCCTTCCCCTCATACTGTTCTTATTTCATCAAATGTGTCTGTCGACGTATGCACTCTGTATATTTAAACTATTTACTCATGAACCAGATTAATTATGAATTAAATAAACTTATAAATTTTATGAGAAAATATAAGTAAAACAAAATGACATTGGTTTGGTATGTTTATACCTGCAGGTTTATAACCTCTACAACACTAGGTGCACGGTCATATAGAAAGAGACCTGTCCATTCCAGCAGTAGGATCCAATCCATAAATTCCATGGATGTAAGAATATAAGCGATGAATAAAGTTCTTAAATTCTCGAGAACTTAAATCCAGGTTATATGACCGAGAATATGACAGAATTTATGCTTTTTAGAAAAATTGTTATTGTTTACATTATTTACATTGTTAAAGTTTAGTCATTTATTAGCTATAAGGTATATTTAGGAATGTAAAATATGCAAAACAACGGCTTACTAGTTAACTAAAGCCACAAAATTAAATCTTACAATAAACGTCACTTTATAGGTTATGTTAGTCTCTAACATAACCATAATGTCGGCAGAAAACGTCGGCGTAAAGCAGAAACTAATTAGAGTGAAAGAGACCCAGATAACAAAATGCGCGCACAGTGCGAGCGATATCGCTCGCATGCGTGCGGGACTATCCACACATGTGCCTTCACCTCGCAACGCAGATGCGTCCTCAAGGTTAAGTCCCATGACAGCAGAAAACGTCGGCGTAAAGCAGAAACTCATGAGAATGAAAGAGACAAACAGATTTGTCTATCGCTGTCACTCTCACGAGTCTCTGCTCTCGGGTGCCGTCCTATGGTAGCAGAAAACGCAAAGCAGAAAGCAGAAAATCATTAGAGCGAAAGAGAAAGAAAATCTATCCGTCTCTATCATTCTTACGACTTTCTGCTTTGCGTTTTCTGCTACCATCAGGGCTGCACACATAATATACCTTAGGTAAATTACATGAGTATTTTACGTAATTTACGTACGTATATTACGTTGAAAACATTAAATTCATACGGAGTGGGGGTTTTTCTACGTATAATACGTAGAATCTTGAAAAAATATGTTGACCCTAATTTAGATAAAGAGTGTTCGTTCTGCATGATTTATTGGCTTCAAGTACATAAATTATATGGTACGTTGAAAACGAGTTTTCTGAAGGGTGTACGTTTCACAATGATTGAACACAAGAATTATGTGTTTCGAGAGCTTTCTTGGAAGATGTGTCTTGTTATAAAAATCTCTAAAATTATAAGTTCTCATAAATTCTTTGATAATATAAGTCTCCGTTATATTCTCAGTTATATTCTCATTCTCGTTACCGTTCTCGAAGTAATATAACCGACTAAAGGTGCCGTCCTATGATAGCAGAAAACGCAAAGCAGAAAGCAGAAAATCATTAGAGTGAAAAAGAGAGAAAATCTGCCTGTCTCTTTTACTCTTATGATTTTCTGCTTTCTGCTTTGTGTTTTCTGCTACCGTAGGATGACACCCTAAGAACTCTACCTGCACCGACCATAGAGATACAATCGAACCTCCCGAATTTCACGAACTCCAGAAGACCAGAACGGAGACCCTATTGCATTTCACCAAATTCCTGCTCTCAAATGTCATATCCATTGCGCATGCCTATTGCGTATTTTTCAGCATTTTAAACTGCGCGCCAATAGTAACCAATCAGATGCTGAGTGCCATGGCATGCGCAGTGACTAATGTGATTAGTGAGAAACCTGACGGTGAATTCTAATTCTAACTTGTCACTAGAGAGAGACAGGAAGGGTCACTCTCATCTCCTTTCTTTCTCTATTCGTGGGACTCTTTCAGTGCATGCCTTTTCACCATCGACATATAGAAATGAACTGCGGGACGTTGTAGGAAAGCGCGTTATAATGCGTCAGAGAGAGAAGTTGCAAAGGGGTTTAAGTTTGTCCCTTTCTCGCCGAAGCCAATTGGTTGAGAGCATTTTCGGTAGGTGGAGCTTGGTGGAACTCAACCAATTAGCTTCGGAGAGAAAAAGACAAAACTACACCCCTTTGCAACTTCTCTGTCTAACGCATAAGCACGCGCTTTCCTACAGCGTCCCGCAGTCCATTTCTATATGTCAATGCTTTTCACCTGTATTCTTATATCACTATGGCAGCGACCCGCCAAAATCATTTTTCCATTCCAAGTTTCCAAATTCCAACAATATACATAGTCCACCATTTCCAATTTCGATGCCGCACTGATAACATTGGGTATTTGTGCATATATATGTAGTGAGCAAAGTGTTGCCGAGAATGCCGATTGACGACGCAAAGTGATATACGCAACGTAATCATAGCCTTGTGTCTCATAGATGTATAGTTATCGAAGCTCTTTCATTATTACATTTTTAATGATGTCGGTATATGGTGTCGAGCTTGGTGCAAAACGATCACTCATTTCATTTGAGAAAAAGGTTAGTTCAAAAACAAAGGAACGAAACTAAAAGCAATTTTCCTAATTTACTAATTTTGTTCTTCAAACTTTGCGTCTTAAATGTTTATAAATATTTTTGAACTTTAGAGCGGAAAAGAAAACGAGCCACAGCAGCCAAAAATTGTTCGTAGATCACCGAGGCACCTGCCGCCCGATTTGAAGGTATGTTAATTAATTAATATACAATAAAAGTTAAAATAATAATTCTTTGTAAATGTTTTCTGATTGTTTTATTTGACGTGTTGTGTTTTGTAGGTATTGTAGCACAATTTCTTGTATCTCGTCGTCACTCGTCACTGACCATGCGGCTATGTAAGCTGCCATGTTTGAATAAAATTTGGCGTCTTCGTATACGCACACAGTGTGGTACAGATCACAAATTTAGTATTCATAATAAATGTATTACATATATAATGCACTGTAGCTCTTGATGCCATGAAAACCTTTATTTAAAGATTAACTCTCAAACTCTTTCATGGGACATCGTTTTAATTGTTGCAAAAAATACTATCTTTTATAATTTCTGAAAGAAATTCATAAATCTCGACTTTTCAGTAAACAACATTTACCCAAGAACAAGAAACCAATTAGAAAATTTGAATCGGTCTGAGGCTTTCGTGAATCGGCATTCTTCAATAATCTAAATTTCTAATTAAAAATTTATCTAACCAGTTTACTTAAGGCTATTGGAGTAACGGACAAAAAGTCATTTCATATATATATATATATATATATATATATATACACAGGGTTCAGTACTCAAAAAACATTTTAATATTTTCGGATTCCTTGTGAAAAACTGAAAAGAAAATGTTAATCGATTAATTAGATTGAAAGCATAATTACCGAGTTATTAGCAATTAAAGATAACCAATCAGGCCAGTGCCATCGCAGAGAGTGTGTGAGAATACAAGTTCGACTCGCGATGGCACATGAACTGTTGGCACTGTCCTGATTGGTTATCTTTAATTGCTAATAACTCGGTAATTATCCTTTCAATCTAATTAATCGATTAACATTTTCTTTTCAGTTTTTCACAAGGAATCCGAAAATATTAAAATGTTTTTTGAGTACTGGGACACTCTGTACATATATATGTATATAGTTTTTAGACTGCAAAAATATACGGTTTGAAATTTCCTTTAGCCGTGGTTGGTTTTCTCGGAGCCAGGTGGAAGGGTAGGTCTCAGTTTTTAAAAAAAAAATTTGTTTTGCTAAAATGCTAAAGTATAGTCTAAGGTTAGGTTTTAGATTAGGTTAGCCGAAACTTTCCCATTTTAGCCGAACAACTTAGTTTTTTCGAAAAACAGAGGCCTACTACCATGGCCAATATGCCAGAAGTACAGAAAAAAATTTTTTTGCGATGCGCAACGTAACTCATGACTGAATCATTTGAGACAAAAAACCTCGTAAGAAATAAGTAAAATATAATATTCTTGTGTATTTGACGAAGAAATTTTATCAAAATTCAATTTTTTGCAAAATGGCGGATGTCTAAATTAAAAAGTTATTTTTTCCCACAATTATGTTAACAATAACTGGATAAAATTTTGTAAGGATCGGTACAGCCGTTTTTCATATTTTTTACGCAACGTCTTTGAAAACGTTGTTTCGAGAAATACGCGTTTAAACTCTAGTGTGCAGTGCGCACAGCTCAGCCCCGCGAAGCCGCTCATAAACGGCTCAACCAATTTTTATGAGGAAAAAATGTGTTATTTAGGTAGATGAGAAGATTAAAAAAAATTGAAAAATTTTTTGGACTTAAATAACATGTCTTAAAAATTTTAAGTTCAAAAAAATTTTGAGGTTATGTTTTATAGTGTCACCCACCATTTTTTTCATAAAAATTCCTTAAGATGTCCTCTTCAACAAATATTTTTGTCAAATTTTTTTAAGTGGTGCAACATAGTGAAAAAAAAAATCGTACTCCAGACACTGTGTAACTATGTACCTTTATGGAATACTGTACTAGCTGGTTATTTCTTTCAGAAACAGCCCATAAAGGTACATAGTTACACAGGGGTTCATATCATGTCACATGAGACAAGTCTCTGCGGCATTTCACATCTGCTGCATGTCACATGTGCAGCATGCTACACCTGAGGCATGTCACAACTGCGGCATCTCTATCCGGCAATTTTTCTCCCGTGCGGCATTTCTCACACTGAAATAGGCATTTTTGCGGAATCTCTCACCAGTGGTAAGTCTCCCAGTGGCATCTCTCCCTTCCAAAGAATTTTTTAAGTCCAAATAAAAATTTCAAAAGTGCGGCAAGTCTCCCTGGATTTATAGTCTCCCCAGAGGCATTTCTTATCCGGAAAAATTCTTAAAACCACATCAAAGTGGTAAGCCTGCGGTAAGTCTCCCAAGACTCATTGTCACATCTGTGACATCTCCCATCCACGGCAAGTCTCTCCAGCAGCATCTCTCATCTGGGAAAAATTTTTAGGTCCACATCAAAGTGGCAAAACTGTGGCTTGTCTCACAGAACTAATTGTCATATCTGCGGCAAGTCTATCAGGATGAATTGTTACATTTGCGGCATCTCTCAACAGAATATTTAGAGTTTTTTGTTTTGGGTGGAAAAAGTACCATTTGTGTGTCGATAAAGTGTTTTCAGATAGTTTTGACCGTCTACGACCCCCGTCCGCCACACGAAATTTTGATTTAACACAATTTTTTAATAGCTCAATGTACCACTCTTTGAACCCCCTAGGTAAGAATATTTAGAGTTTTTTCATTTGGAGAGAAAAAGTACCCTTTCTATTGTCGGGAGCGCATACTTGGTCAATAAGTGGCAAAAAAAATTTTAAAAACGTCAAGGAAATCTTTTAAGGGAGTATTCCAGTCTAGAGGTACAAAAATTGGATGTTTTTTGAAATTCGATAAAAAAAACTAAAAATATTTTTAGCATATTGACACGATTCCAACCGTTCTGGTGGTCGGAAAAAAAGATTCTTAATCAGTAAGAATGTCGCTATCGTCTGAACTAGGGAAAAAGAAAAAAAAATTTTTGCTCAAAATGGCGACTGTTTGAAGAGAACGTGATTTTTTGTCCTTTTTTTTAAATTTAAAATTTCTTTAAGTTGTAAAAAACAAAATTTTTACATAATCGTACATGGAGAAAACGCTACACTAACCATTACTCTAGAATATACTACTCATTCGTGTGGCCGAAAACAAAAGGTGACTACATGACTGAGTAGTGTATTGACACGATTCATTCATTTCTCCACAGTAACCATTACTGTGGAGAAACAAATGAATCGTGCCAATACATTACTCAGTCGTGTATTGAACTTTTTTTTTCGGCCACACGACTGAGTAGTGTATCCTAGAGTAATGGTTAGTGTAGCGTTTTCTCCGTGTAGTTCGGACGATACAGGGATATATAAAGAAGGTCCACGCCAAATTTCAAGTTAATCGGTTCATTAAAACTTGAGAAATCATGTCAAACGTGTTGGAAAAAGTCGTTTCGAGAAAAACGTGTTTAAAGATTTGAGCAAAGTTGCAGGCAGTTTTCACTCACATTTTGTTAATTGGCGATTCCTGCTCCAAACATTGGAAACAATGTATGGAGCAGCTGCAAACAAGCTCATACAATGTATAAAACAATGTATGAAACAACTGCAAACAAGCTCATACGCGGCAGGACCAGCTCACTCGCTATGTCACTAAAATGGCTATAACTCTGTTAATAATCGAAATTATAAAAAATCCTTCGGAGAATATATTCTTGGAAGCCTAATCTTTGAAAATATGCAAAAAATCGATTTTTTGAAAATTGTAGACTAGAATACCATCTTAAATGATTTAAATGATTAAAATTCAATGTTCCTTTACTTGGAAACAATTATGATGAAGGATTAGAGATGCCGCGGAGAATAGAAAGCAAAGTGCTCATCGAATGATCGTTAAAGTTGATGCTACTTCACTGCAAGTTCCTATTACTATAAATAAATAAGAACCTGAAAACAATAATTATTTTTATTCTTTGAATTTTATAATATTAACAAATGAATTTGGGATAATTAGTATCTATATTAAGGACTTGCACGGTTTTAACATTACACAAGTTTTAAAAACTAATCTTTTTAGTATTTATATAATTACTTACCTTAAAATCATAGGGAAGGGGAATGCTGCGTATTGAATAATAATTAGCGCTGGAGAGGTTTGCCATATTTTTACCTATTTTTATAACAAATCAATTGTACTTGCCGAGCTTTTGCCACTTTGATGTGGACTTAAAAATTTTTCCCAGATAAAAGATGCCGCTGGAGGGACTTGCCGCAGCCTTACCACTTTGATGTGGTCTTAAACATTTTTCCGGATGAGAGATGCCGCTGCACGGAGAGAAGTAAACTGGAGTGGTTACTGCTAACACCGTAATGGTTATTCGCATTTTTCGAAGCAGTGCTCATCGCTGGGAGACTTACCACTGGTGAGAGATTCCGCAAAAATACCAATTTCACTGTGAGAAATGCCGCACGGGAGAAAAACCGCCGGATAGAGATACCGCAGTTGTGACATGCCTCAGGTGTGGCATGACGCACTTGTGACGTGCAGCAGATGTGAAATGCCGCAGAGAGACTTGCCCCATGTGACATGATATGGACCCCTGTGTAACTATGGTATAAAGGTACATAGTTACACAGTGTCCGGCGTACGATTTTTATTTTTTTTTCTCTATGTTGCACCACTAAAAAAATTTGACAAAAATATATGATATGACATATAATATATGACATCTTAAGAAATTTTTATGAAAAAAATGGTGGGTGTCACTATAAACCATATCTTCAAAAAAAATTTTTTAAGACATGTTATTTTCGTCCAAAAAATTTTTCAATTTTTTAAATAAAATCTTCTAATCAACCTAAATAACATATTTTTTCCTCATAAAAATCGGTTGAGTCGTTTACGAGAAAAACTACTTTTTTGATTTTTCTTTCCTCCTCCATAACTCCTATAAAAATACGTTTTTAAGGTTGAGACTTGGAGGAATTTCGTGACTCATAGGTGCCAATATATGGTACCAATTTGGTCTTAATACATGTGGGGGCAGATTTTACATGCTTATCCAGCTAGGCCCTTTTTACAAAATACTTTTTTTCGTACAATTTTTACTTTTTCAAAAAAATAATACTGCAAATAAGTCCGTAAAAAGTAAAAATTTTGAGAAAAACGGGTTATCTAAGTTTGCTCATATGGTAAGTAACACATTCCCTTAAAGATTTATTATTACTACTTTACAAACACAAACTTTACTTATCAATATTTTATATTCATGAAAACTGAATCTGTATAGAATTCCTGTTTTTCACTACATGGTTTTGTTTAATTGGTCAACCGTTAAAAACAATGAAAATTTCTTGTGAAATGTGTCAACATAACCCTAAAAATTTTTATCCGATTGAAAAATGTCTAAAAAGAATGAAAAAGTTCAATCGGAGTTTTCTGATAAAACCATCTAAATTTTGGAGACTAATTGAAATATATTATTTCAATCTAGAAAGACGACTGTTGAATCCGTATCCTTAAAAAAAAATCAAATTCACTAAAGCAGTCGTTCAAATTTCAGAATTAATACAACAAATTCAAAAAGATTTCTGATTTCTACAGAATTAGCCCTACACAATGGCACCGTAATTTCGCTGCTTCGGCGGTCGAATACTCTAATCTTTCTAGGATGCGAATCCATCATTGCTTAGGTTTAAATTTTATTATATTTCTTGTTATAAATTGATATTTTAAGCCAAGATTTTCAAAATGAAATGTCGCTTAGGACAAAGTCGGCCTGTTCGACCGCGTAGGATGAAACTAAAGCTTTCAAGGTTTACACCAACGAAAAGTTGTTGTTTTTTGTAAAAAGGACGAAACTTAAAATTTGATTGATCTAAATGGTTTCATTTGATATCAAAAGAAACAAAAAATTATTTTAACTGCCTACCACACAAGGTTTACCCCAAAAGTCATCCCCTAAATACAAAAAAAATCATTGTAATTCCCTTAGCTTTGGAAGCTAAAATTTCCAAAGAAGCTAAAAAATTAGACAGAGAGAAAAGTTTCAACGGTGGGTAATTTTGTCTCTTTCTAGCCGAAGCTCTCCTCTATCCTCTGTTCAGAGACAGAGGATATGCGAAAAATTCGGTAGATATCAAATAACTTTTCAGTAAAATAACTCAAACCATTCTAAGAAAATTACCGAACTCACAGTAAACACTGAAAGTGTGTTTTATAAAGGTCAAAATGAAATATAACGAATAAGTTCGAAGAAAATATAAAACAGTTCGATAATCTTCGCAAGATTCTTCAGGTGAATTTCCATGTATCTAAAAGAGTTTTTATTGTTTCCTTGCCAAGAGAATTCTAAATCTTGGACTGGAAAAATTCTCGAATTCTGTCGTAAATCAGCATGCGCAGTCGTCCATCTGCGCACGTTTCATCCTGAACCGACCCGGTTAAGCTTAGCAAAGATTTTGTTTTTTTATCCCCAGCGTGATATAGCCGCGAGGCTTAGTCGTTAGGGTTAGGTAGGAATATGCATGTTAGGAGGGTTCGAAACCCGAGGCATTTAAGATTTTTTAAGAGCGTGCGATTATATGTGTAAAGTAAATTAAGTATAAATATAAACGTCTGTTTGTAAATATATGATATGCAATGCAGATTAATAATGTTAATATTATAAATCATCTGTACCCGCGAAGCAGAGAAAAATAGGAATATTTTTTTTACTGTTTAAAATAGCGCAGCGTCATTGAAATTTTCCCGAACTCCTCCGTAATTTCTATAGTCGCCCTACTGGATTCTCACCGAACTCATTTCAGAAAGTTCCTGCACTATCCAAGAATTCTTCCCGAATTATTTTTAATTCTCCTGAAATTTATCTGTAATTCTCTTTAAAAAAGTTCTGTGACATTTAAAATAAGTAGATTCGTAACTTTTACTGAATTATTCTCGTATCTTCAGTCTGTGAACTATTTCGGTAATTCTTCCGGAACAAATTTTTTCCGTGTAATATGAACCCTTTTGAAATGATAAAATTTTAGGTCTGGAAGTTTAAGGATTTTTAAAGATTCTTTTGAATCCTTGAAGTTATTTGAGTTGTCAAATTCAATGAAATACTTTTTAAATTTCTGGAAATTTTGTAAAATCACTCTTTCACTATTTAACCCTGCGCGGATGAAACTCATGTTTTCAACCTTTGCTTCAACGAAAAGTTATTTTTTTGTAAAAAGACCGAGACCTAAAATCTGATTACGATAAATGGTTCCATTGGATGTTAAAAGACACAAAAACAGCTTGAAACCGTAACACACTAGGATCACCCCCATTAAAGCAGGATTTAATTGATTTCTACATAATATTAAAAGATTTAATGTTTTTAATTAGCTTTCAAAAGATTCAAAGTGACTTTCAAAGAGTGATTGAAATTGAAATTTAAACACTGATTAAATTGCCGTTGGGTCAAGGTGGGTTTTTAGAGTGCACGAGGGGTGATGCTCCTTATTTTTTTCTGAATAAATGTATGGATTTGCCAAAATGACAAATTTTCGGGAGGAATAAAATTATGAGTACCGCGGCCATTTTTTCACATGTGCATCATCGACATATAGAAATGGACTGCTGGACACTGTAGGAAAGCACATAAAATGCGTCAGAGAGAAAAAGTGCAACGGTGGGTAACTTTGTCTCTTTCTAGCCGAAGCTAATTGGTTGAGCTACGCCCAAGCTCCACCCACGGAAATGCTCTCAACCAATTAGCTTCGGCTAGAAAGAGACAAAATTACCCACCGTTGCAACTTTTCTCTCTGACGCATTATTACGCGCTTTCCTACAGCGACCAGCAGTCTATTTCTATATATCTATGGATTGCATACGCAATACTTACACAGAGCGACTAACTTTTCTGGCGCGAATGATAGAAGGTCTTACCCGGTTTTACGTCGACTACGAAATTTACGAAATTTGGTCATACTCGTATGTCCAAAGCTTTTTAGAAGCAAGCACTAGCCAATGAAGAAGAAGAAAACTAAATTTTCTTAGTGTTTGTCGTTCAGTTTTTAGCAAAATTTTGTGTAACTATAGGCGAAAAAAAAAACACAATGAAAAAATATTTTAAAGTGTCTTTAATTTCTCTTCAATTCTTTGCAATTTTCTTCAGTTTCGACCAAAACAAAATGTTGCAACAGTTTTAACGTTACTGATTCTGATTATCAACACGCTTCTCTCTGTTCGCAGAATTAACGCTGACCGAGCCGCAGGCTTATAAAATTGATATTTCCGTTAATTTTTGATGAATCGATCTGAAATTTTCTAGTAATCTTCCTTCAATACTAAGACACAAATGTCTCACTGCAAGTTTTTTTTAACTGAAGGTCCCTGATTGCATATAGTAAAGGACGAGAATAGTTAGGATAATTTTTATCAACTTTATAATTCTTCCAAACAATTTTGAAGTCTATATGAACTTTAAAGAATTTTTAAATTGTATTTTATTGACATTTTCATTAGTTCACATTTAGTAGATACTTAGATAATTTCGTAGATAATAATTCTTTAACAGAAATAAAAAACTTAAGTGGTTATACGCACTTTTAATCTTAAAAAAAAATCGATTTTTTAATAATTTTTTGGTAAGGCCTTTTATTTGATTAATAAACAAATGGAGAACACATAAATTAGTAACATTGAACTTCATTTAGGTAATTTTCTTTTTGATATAGTAATTTTTACTGCTCCTGTAGATGATCTCCGGAAGGGCCTTCAAAAAAAAGGCGTCTGGCGATGAACAGGATATCTCTGGTTTAGGTCAACGGAAATAAAAAAACCAAAGAGATTCTATTAGTGTATGATATTATCTAATGAATAATCGAAAAAATAAGAAAAATATATATTTTAAAAACAATGTCGGCTTCGCAAAAAAAATGTTTCGATTGTCGATGAAAATTTTGGTGGAAAAATTGTTCAAAAAATATCAAATTTTTATCGGAAAGACTAATGCTTCGATCAATCACTGAAAAATGTATCTTTAAATTTTGTGTAAAAATTTGAGCCTGATTGGTTGAGTCGTTTTTGAGATATCTTGCTCACCGACTTAGAACACACAGGTTTGAGAAAAACGTGTTTAAATTCAAAACACCTACATTTTCAATTTCTTTGCAGATGCACTAAAACTACTTTCATACGTCTTAGCAGTTTTTAGATTAAAAACGTTTTTTCTTTTCTTTGGCGTTGATTTTTTAATTTTCACATATGATCTCCTTTCTCTACTACACTTTATTATGAGACAGAAAAATAATAATGTCAAATTATTAATAAATTACAAATATGCGTACAATTTCAAAAGTATTCATCGGATTAACATGAAATTTTCTGAGAATATACTCAAATATATGTGCATTCTGAAAATTCAATAAAAAATCGATTTTTTAAAAATTACGAGTGCGTATAACCGCTTAATATACATTGTTTAACAAATATAATAGCGATTGACAAAATCTTCTTTTCAGAAGAATCTAGAAGAAACGAAAATTGTAGAAAAAGACCCTGATATCGATTCCTTATCGCCAATTCTTTTCAATGGACAGATTAATTTTTTAAATGACTTCCACGATATTGCCGCAAAATGTGACTTAATGTTGTGAGTATAAAATTTATTTATGTTGAATAATTTAAGATTTTTATATTTTTTATAAATGAATGGCGTCCCAAATTTATAGGGCCACCTACTTTTTTTTAATAATTTTTTTTTCTACTTTAGTAAATAGCATCAAATGTTTTGAGTGTTATTGATTCAAATTGACGATTTTTCTGAGTTTGATAAGTCTAATTTGCATCGTTCGTTTTTTTAATAGTTTAAGAGTTATAGTAAAAAAAATGGTGTCCCACACTAATAGAACTAGTTAAGAAAATGGCTTTATTCAAGTATTTAATGTTATTTTAACCAATAATTATTTAAATAATTGTAGCTTTATTTACAAAAAATTAGTAGTCTATTGCTTTTCCGTCCTTCTTGAATACCATTTTCATCTGCTTTGGCATTCAATCATTGAATCCGATTGAAAATATTTCGGGCATGATGGTTCGCGATGTCTATGACAACACCAAGCATTCTATAACTCACTTAAAAAAATTTGATACAAATTACTAAAGTGGAAAAAAAATTATTAAAAAAAAAAGTAGGTGGCCCTATAAATTTGAGACACACTGTATATATATTAATATAATTCATTTTTGTAAAAGTTTATCTTACAATATGTCCACTTAATTTCAATAGAAATCGAATTGATGGAAGTGATGAAAAAATCGTTCCTATTGGTTTCGATTTAGAGTGGCCCTTTAGTTTCCAAACGGGGAGTGGAAAAACTGCATTGGCCCAAATTTGTCTCTCTGAAGAACTCTGCTATCTTTTTCACATATACAACATGAATAAACTACCAACCTCGTTTATAATGTTATTGAGTCATTTAAAAGTTAAGCTGGTTGGCGTAAATATCAAAAAGTAAGCATATCCTTTTCTATATTTAGAATACTTAAACTAAATATAATTACAAATTTTCCACCATAAGCAAAAGTAGTTTTTAGCCACTGAATTTCAGTATATTTTTCGATTAAGAGGAAATAACTATTATTTCACTAAAATCTTGGAAACAAATTGTTTAAGATAGTTTATTATATTACTATTTGTATTCATTTCTCAATTGTACTTAAGGGGCTAAAAAAATTGGTAATTTTTTCTCAGCATGCTATGAAAGATATTGATGTAAAACTTGTTACACGATAACTTTCGAAAGAATTCACAGATTGGATTGGCCTTTTATATACTCGTTTAATGTTCAAAAATCAAGGTCAAGTTCTTTAGCCAGCCATTTGAAGCACAAATAAGGCATGGATTTTTCTGAATGCCCTCTATTGTTTCTTTTAGCTGAAAAAAATTTTTTCTTTAAATTTCCGATATTATCGTTTTTGCCGTAAAAGTCGATTCTTCTCGTAGCTCGCATTTAACTTTAGGAAAAATTCATGGATTTGAACAATTTTTTTTTTAATGTGTAATCGTTTTATAATACTAAACAAAAAGTAAACATTTTTTTCAAAATTCTTTTTCTCCAAAAGTGTATTTTTTTTCGCTTAAAATTTTTAATTTTTTAACGGATAATTCAAACTGTATCCTGGCGAAACAGCTATTAGCAAAATTTGTTTTTTTTTTTGAGTTACGAATGAAAATCGAAAAAGGTGTATTCTTCATAACAATAACGTTCTACTGAATATATGTGAAACTTTGAAAAATTATGAGTTTCAAAAAAACGAACTTCACGGCTACGAAAATGAATATTTTTCCCTGAAATTTTGAAAAAAGATAGAGAACATTAAAACGGATCGATTTTGACTCTTTATCTTGTATAATGAAAAAAAGTTTGGGATGGATAAAATTCATAATGCATTTGTAACTTTAAGGTTTGGTTGAAGTACTGAATACGATTAATTAAAACGGACCGTTATTTGATCTTTTTGTCTCGCAAAATTAAAAACAAGTATGTAACGAACCGAATATTTAATAATTGTTTAATGAAGCATGTTTCTGTCTTACGGTTACGAAATTTTTAGAAAATTTAAGGGAATGCAGAAAAAGAGGTTTCTGATTCCTTGGTATGTGGATACGTGAATATCTCCCTCATCCAAGGGTTTTATCCTGAATTAATGGGTAGGAGAATTTAAATAAATTGAATAGGTTTTAATAGTTTAATTATAAATTTATTAAAGTTTTAGAATTTTAGAGCGATATCAAATTACTACTTATTTAAAAATAGGAATTGATTTTCGCGTTGAACGATCGAAATATTGTTAAGAGAGCAAAGTTGTTTAGTATCATGTACACAATTTTTTTTAAATGAAAGAATTGGAACGATACATCAAACTTACTGCGTATCCTAGTGGTCCTAAAACTTATCCTACCAGTCGGAAGGAAATAGAAGAGATGTTGAGAATCATGTCGAAATCCCTTCGACTGGGCCAATTTAATAATTCTGATCGTTGCCGAAAATAGGCAACTCTAGTCTTTTTTTTAGGGGTTTATTTCACACACGCACACAAAATGTCGCACGGAATTATTCCCCACTCCCCATGTCTCCCGTTTTATTTGCTTTCACGCCGAAAAGATGAAGGTGGATTTACCTGAAGAAATGAGGGTGGTTTTTAACCCAACACCTCTTCCCAACACTTTGTCACGTGAATTCAAACTACCTCTTCTAATAAAATTCTTTCTCGTTTTGAGATTCGAGAAC
>UCOH01011521.1:0-94634 GCA_900474275.1 Synergus japonicus | reverse complement strand
ATTTAAAATCCCTTAACATTTCTGGAAATTCAAAGAAAATCCCTTGGATTCCTGTTAAAATACCATTTGTCTTCAAATACATTGGGAAATTCCGTAAAATTACCTGAAATGCCATAAAATCCCCTAATACTTCTGAAATCTCACTAATTTTCATAAAATACCTTTAAATTCCTTCAAAATTCCATGAAATCCTCTAAAAGTACTTAAAACCTAATAAAATCCTATGACAATCTTTCAAATTTCGTGAAACCCTTTGAATATCCTTAAATTTCGTAAAATACACTGATATTCATTTAAAATCCCTTAACATTTCTGGAAATTCAAAGAAAATCCCTTGGATTCCTGTTAAAATACCATTTGTCTTCAAATACATTGGGAAATTCCGTAAAATTACCTGAAATGCCATAAAATCCCCTAATACTTCTGAAATCTCACTAATTTTCATAAAATACCTTTAAATTCCTTCAAAATTCCATGAAATCCTCTAAAAGTACTTAAAACCTAATAAAATCCTATGACAATCTTTCAAATTTCGTGAAACCCTTTGAATATCCTTAAATTTCGTAAAATACACTGATATTCATTTAAAATCCCTTAACATTTCTGGAAATTCAAAGAAAATCCCTTGGATTCCTGTTAAAATACCATTTGTCTTCAAATACATTGGGAAATTCCGTAAAATTACCTGAAATGCCATAAAATCCCCTAATACTTCTGAAATCTCACTAATTTTCATAAAATACCTTTAAATTCCTTCAAAATTCCATGAAATCCTCTAAAAGTACTTAAAACCTAATAAAATCCTATGACAATCTTTCAAATTTCGTGAAACCCTTTGAATATCCTTAAATTTCGTAAAATACACTGATATTCATTTAAAATCCCTTAACATTTCTGGAAATTCAAAGAAAATCCCTTGGATTCCTGTTAAAATACCATTTGTCTTCAAATACATTGGGAAATTCCGTAAAATTACCTGAAATGCCATAAAATCCCCTAATACTTCTGAAATCTCACTAATTTTCATAAAATACCTTTAAATTCCTTCAAAATTCCATGAAATCCTCTAAAAGTACTTAAAACCTAATAAAATCCTATGACAATCTTTCAAATTTCGTGAAACCCTTTGAATATCCTTAAATTTCGTAAAATACACTGATATTCATTTAAAATCCCTTAACATTTCTGGAAATTCAAAGAAAATCCCTTGGATTCCTGTTAAAATACCATTTGTCTTCAAATACATTGGGAAATTCCGTAAAATTACCTGAAATGCCATAAAATCCCCTAATACTTCTGAAATCTCACTAATTTTCATAAAATACCTTTAAATTCCTTCAAAATTCCATGAAATCCTCTAAAAGTACTTAAAACCTAATAAAATCCTATGACAATCTTTCAAATTTCGTGAAACCCTTTGAATATCCTTAAATTTCGTAAAATACACTGATATTCATTTAAAATCCCTTAACATTTCTGGAAATTCAAAGAAAATCCCTTGGATTCCTGTTAAAATACCATTTGTCTTCAAATACATTGGGAAATTCCGTAAAATTACCTGAAATGCCATAAAATCCCCTAATACTTCTGAAATCTCACTAATTTTCATAAAATACCTTTAAATTCCTTCAAAATTCCATGAAATCCTCTAAAAGTACTTAAAACCTAATAAAATCCTATGACAATCTTTCAAATTTCGTGAAACCCTTTGAATATCCTTAAATTTCGTAAAATACACTGATATTCATTTAAAATCCCTTAACATTTCTGGAAATTCAAATAAAATCCCTTGAATTCCTGTTAAAATACCATTTGTCCTCAAAAACACTGAAAAATTCCGTAAAATTACTTGAAATGCCATAAAATCCCCTAATACCTCTAAAATCTCACTAATTTTCATAAAATGTCTTTAAATTCCTTCAAATTTCCATAAAATTCCATGAATTCCTCTAAAAGTACTTAAAACCTAATAAAATCCCTTAAAATTTCTGGAAATTCAAAAAAAATCCCTTGAATTCCTGTTAAAATACCATAAAATCCCCTAATACCTTTAAAATCTCACTAATTTTCATAAAATGCCTTTAAATTCCTTCAAAATCCTTTAAAATTCCATCATATCTCCTTAAAACCCTTAAAATTTTTAAAAAAATGTTTCTAAACTTAGTCAATTAACATACTTGTATTATATATAAAAAAAAGTTTTATTTGAAATGCATAAAATTATTGAATTTCAAATTGAATATTGAAATCATGTAATTTTCCATTTTTTTCTTCTTGAATATTATCAATTGTCAATCCAATATTTAAGGATCAATTTTCCTGAAAAAAATCACCAGAATAGACCTCTGGTAGCAGAAAAAAAGAAAAATAAAGTTACTCAGAGTCGATATGAAAATAAATCATTTCTAAAAGAGCTATCATCTAAAACTCGAAAGTCTCACGGAAATCAAAGTCGAATACATAACTTCCGGTTCCGCACGCCACCATTTCCACTCAATATTCGATAAAACTGACTTATAAATATGAAAATCACCGTTCCAATTTTTTTTTCGACCGCGACGAGGAAGAACTGATTAGATTCTTACTGGGTCGAAGGATGGGACTGGCAATTTCTTCACGTACGAGTATAAATCATCGTGCATCGCGTGTCACTGTTGGTTAAATTACAGCACCCTCGAGGAAACTACATACCACGCCTAAAGTCGCGAATGGAATTTTTATTAGCTTAAAACACTTTGAAGGGTGATGAAGAGAATATGAGAAAGACGACTGGGAATTATACCCGAGACTTTAATCTATATTATCCATAATTTCAAAATTTTTACAGGACAGCAAAAAAATATGTAGAGAGATTTTTTTTAATTACATGTGAAGATTTAACATTTTCTAACTAAATAAAATTAAAATAAAGAATAATTAAAAGAATAAAAATTATTGGACTGAAGTTTTAGAAGTTTTAACTTTTAGTTTGACGAATTTTGTGATTTTATTTTTTTACATTTACTGGATTAACAAATTTACTTGGTAAGACTTTGTAGGATTTCAGAAAAGTTCGAAGAATTTTAAAAAAAGTTCTAACCAATTTTAGAAATTTTCAGGGATAAAAAGATTTTGCAGGATTTAAAATTTTTATTGAAGAATTCCAAGAGATTTTTTTGGATTTTTAAAACTGTTTAAAACAGTTATTAAAAGGTGTTTCAGACGTTTTTATCGATTTCGATGGATTTTGAAGAATCTCACTTTCATGAGATTCTACGTAATTTTACAGGATTTCAAGAGATTTCAAGTATTTATAGGGAATTTTAATGGGTTTCAAAAGAATTTAAAGGGTTCTAAACAGATCTCAAGGCATTTTAAGGAAGATTTTACTATTTCAGGGACTTTAAGAAATTTTAAGGAATTCGAAAAGATTTTAAGAGCTTTCAAGTAATTTTAATAAATTACAAGGAATTTCGAAATATTTTTAACGATTTCAAGATATTTAAAATGATTTTAAGGATTTAGTAGAAATTCTACAGGATTTACACTTTTTTTAAGGATTTATAAAGAATTAAAAACATTTCCAGGGATTTACCTAAATTTTCTAGTTAGTTAAAATTCAAAGAAATCTCTTAAAATCCCGAGCTAGTAAATAAATATAAATTTTAGGTTTTGGAAACTTTGGAAAATTTGTATTATTGATATTTTTATTCCAATAAATCTTAAAAAAAACTTTATATACCAGACGTCTGAAACTTCAACCAAATATAAAAATGCTGAAACTACTTAAAAATAATCTGCAGTGAAACTGAACATGAACAGGAAATTTGGTACAATAAATTTTCAATTTATCCTTGAATTTTTCACGGTTTTGTGAGAGCTGTGACAAACACTTGACTACGATATTACCGTGTCACAAGAGCTTACTATTATTGCTAGGATGCTAACCTTTTGCTAGCAATAACGTCCTAAGTTTCCCCGGAAAGATGAGACGTCAACTTTTGATATCCGATCGGTATGACTTTCACAGCAAGTACTTTACTTTACGTTATCCTATGATAAAGTAAAGTGTTCATAACAATGGAAACACGTGAAATTGTACTTTCCTCTCATATTTTGAAAATGAAGATCTAACTCAAAATTTGATATATAAAATAGTTCAATTTATTAAATATTAGATGCATTTCTACTAATACATTTGCAGAAGCAATCCATCGTGTTAAAAAATGTCGGGATATAAAAAAAAGATAATTGTATCGTTCGGTGTAATCCGAAATTGACGGATTTCCCTAAAGCAATCAAAAGTTTGAGAAAAAGAAAAAGTTTTTAGGGAAAGAAAAAGTAGACTATCATGGCAAATACTTTTTTGCTATCCCAGCTGAATTCTCTTGCAGTTTCTTTTTTTGTAAGGGGCGTTCGACCATCGATTTTCCACCCCGATCACATTCCCTGTAATTCTGAGAACATCCAGAACTTCTGTAATTGCAGTCTTACGTTTGAAATATACCATTTCGAAAGGATTGTGGATTTAAGAAAATGGCATGTGTTCTTTTCGTTTCTTATTTGGTGGAGATACAAATTTATCGCTGTAAAAGTTCAGATTATATGTGTCTCACTTTAAATTATTTCAAGCTGGAAACCACCTCAGCTTTTTCGAGATATATTTCACGAAAAATCGAATTTTCGTAATATATAATATGTTAATTTTATATTTAAATATTTTCAAATATTTTCTGACATAAATATCTCTCTAAAATTGAATCAGTCAAATTCACTGAGAATCAGTCAAAAGTCACTAAAATTTTCAGTAATCGTCACTAAACTACTAAAAATTTCAGTGACTTTTCACTGATTTCCAGTAGATTATTCATTAATTAAAATCGTCAGAAAAGAGTCACTGAAAATCAGTGGAATTTGACTGGTAATCAGTTAAATTTCACTGATTCAAGTTATGAGAGATGAAGTATTGCTATAAAGTTTATGATAATATAATATCTTTGTACTTTGAATATCACTTTAAATAATTCAATTAATAATTATAATACAGATAATTTTGACTCAAACTATATTTCTTTTGAATTTTTTTGAATTGTTTCTAAAGATCGAAGAAAAAAATCGATCCAACCAATTAATCGGTTATGAATTCACTAATTAATATTCATTGACTCCTAATCAGTCTTCAAAAAGTCAAAGCTACAAAAAACCAATAAAATTATACTGATCTCTCTAAATCTGAATCAGTGAAAAGTTACTGATTAATTCAATGAACAAAAGTCACTGATTGAATCAGTACAAAGGAATAATGTGGATCGATAGTTGGCAGCACTTGTACACCTTTTATGAATTAAAAATTTCCACAATTACTGAAATTACAGATTGAAATTGGAACTTGAATTCAAAAAATAATAAGTATACTTTATTGAAATTTTTAAAGGTTATATCGGTTCACTAATTAAATTAGTAAAATACGTAATCACTAATTAAATCAGTGAAATTTCCACTGATTCATATTTAGAGAAATTGGTTTTCAATAAAGATTGACTTTCAATCAAACAAAAAACTCCAAATACTCCAATTATTTTTCATTTCCATCACAAATCAATATAACAAATTCAATTCATATCGAATTCATGAGAAATTCGGTATTACAGAATAATTTTCAGTATAATCTGATCTGTTTGAATTAATTAATATCAAAGTTTGAATATTGAGAGCAAAACTGATATTCTAAGTAAATTTGACAGTATGCTTGCTTGTTTCTGAAATCTAGTAATATAATCACTCTAACCGAAGATATCAGTGCCAATCAAAATGAATCTGCATGAGCAAGGCTCATACATTGCAAAGGCGAATTTCAATGGTCAATATATGAGTAAGCAAGCACTTGGAAGGGTGAGAAATAGAGTTCGGTAGTTAATATCGTCGAGAATGGTAGAACAATTCAGAGGAATCGAAGCGGAATGACCTTATTGCCTAGTTGTGAGAGAAACCTGCAGTCGCTGTTTCATCCAGTTACCACAATTTGATCGAGAAAGAGAGCGATATACATCCGCTGCAGCCGTTAACCCTCGTTCGCTGGATTTGATTTATATCCAGTCGCTCTCGCTCATCGGAGTCAAAAAGCCTGATCGTAAATCTTGGTAAACACCCTTATCATCAAAAGATAGCACCAATGTGTTTTACATCCACCTCTATCATATATACCATTTTTTTTGCTTCTTGATAACTACATTGCATTCTTCTTTTACATATAAAAAATATCTTCTCTTCATTTTTCTTTTTTATCTTTTATCATATGAAAAATGCCTTCATCAAGATTCTTAGAGAGGTGCCCAGCTTAAATTTTTATTATTATTATTATTACTATTATTATTATTATTAATATTATTATTAATTCGAGAGTGAAGATAGCTTAAAAGCTATTAAACACACTGAGAATTTCCTAGGAATTTAAAAGGATTACAAGAGATTTTTGTGATATTTAGAAAATTTCGTGGAATTTTCAAGGATTTCATGAAATTTGAAGAGATTTTTTTAATTCTTCAAAGATTCTTAAAAGAATTTTAAGAAATTGCAGCTTTTAAGTGATTTTTACGTATTTTAAGGATTTTGATTATTCCTTATGAGATTGTAAAAAATTTCAAGTGGTATTTTTGATTATTAAAAGAGTTTAAGCAATGTAAAAGGATTTTGTGTAATTTTAAGAGAATTTAAAGAAAATTTCAGAAGATTTTAAAGGGGTTTAAACTTTTTTATGAAGTAAACGATTTTAAGAAGCTTGTCAGAATTTAAAAAGATTTTGACACTGAGAAAATGATTTTAAAGATTATGGAGTTTGGAATAGATTGGAAGATTTTAATAGATTATTATAGATGTTACAGTGAAATTTAAAAAAATTTCAAGAGGTTTCTTGGAATTTTGTAAGATAAAGTTTTTCGTCGAATTTAAAGTATTTTAAATCATTCTGAATAATTTTAATGGAAGTAGTAAAACTTTAAGGGATTTCGTGGAATATTGAGGAATTTGAAGGAATTCGTGGAATTTCAATAAATTCTAAGGGATTGCAAGAAATTTTAAGAAATTTCAAGTCATTTTAAAGGATTTTATATGTTTTCGTGGAATGCTAATGAATTTTAAGATATTTCTTGGAATTTCTAGTAATTTTTAGGAATTTTAAGAGATTTCGAAGGTTGTCGTTATTTTATTAAGGTTTTCAAGAGATTTTTACAAATTTTCAGTGATTCTAAAGTTTTTTGTGTAAAATTTGTGGTTCAAATGAATTTCCTTGGCTCAACAAAAAGTTTGTTGAAAGAACAAAGGTTTTGTTGGTACAACCAAACAATTTTTGTTGCTTCTATATCAACAAAAAGTTTTGTTGTCTACACCAAACATTTTTCTCAGTGTATATTTCATTGAATGATATATTGAAAGGCCTCGTATTTAAAGAATCGAATGATTATCTGTATAAGTCGAAAATTTAGATCTCAAACATTTTCTCAAATTGTTTGTTGTATGTTTTCCGTCCTGCACCTAATACGAATAGAATCACTTTATTTTTTCGAGAATTCGCACTGGAGGTTGTTTCACCAAACAGTTTCACATGTTAAAAAAATAAACTTCTTTTATCAGAAGATATTCAGACGAACCAACTACCGTCCCTATTTTAGGAATTCGTTTCTGAAGTAATATTCCTGAAACGTACAATATTTACAATTCATTCGGCACGACTAGAGTGGCTGTAAATTTACTTTTTGTACATATGCAGAGTCGCAATCGATCGATAAATGTGATTCCCACAGGATATGCGTGTTCTAGCTTTTCCACGTATCGAGATTGACATCAAGATATGTCATTTAATTCCATCAGTTATACATTTTTAATTACACTGGATATTTGATAATTTTGATTAATTAGTGATTATATTATAAAACGCAGTTCATTAGCACTTGAAATAAGGAGTACGTGAACAATTTCTCTCAAAGGATTACGAGAAATATGAGCACTCGCAAAGGGGTTCGTTAAATGTGTAAATCTGTGTCGAGAAATGATTAGAGGCTTTGCTATAAAAATAGAATCTTGGACTGTTTCAAAATACAAACTAGCTTCTGCAATTCTCAATCAAATCTAAGATCATTTATGCGACCTGCTGCTTTAAAGAATATCGAAAATTTCCAAATTCAGTTGAAGGGGCTTTACTTTCTTTACCATTGATTGAATTGTGCTCTCAATGTAAAAAAACCTTCAGATAAAATAATTGGTTTTAGGTCAAGTGAGAAATAAGAATTTAGAATCTCATAACTTTTTATTATCTTCACTTAAAAGTCTCGAATATTGTAGAGGCTGAGAGATTGGAGAGAATACTTAATTAATTTCGTACTTTGGTGCAACTTGAAAAGCAGAATAAAATTTATCTTTAATAAAACTGGGAATACATAAGAGTATAAAAAGAATGGTAAGAGTATAAAAACAGAGACAATAAAATGAGGAAAATTCCACGTATTCATTACTGTTTTCATAGCATTTCCAGCTGCCTAATCACAATTCCGATATAACAGTGTTCACATTATGGCTTTATAAAGCAGACCCTTTATTGGTTTATAACTACTAAATATTTAATCGTCTGCAATCTGTATACCCAAGTTTTTTCTCGTATGCACTATAATTTTCTTTTTAATTATTAAATCTATCTAAACTCATTATCTGTTATTTATATTTCCTTTAATTGCTTCTTAGCAGTAAATAATTATTCAAATTGTTTTAGACTGCAAATCACCCGTTTTGCAATAAAATAAAGGTTTTATACTACGGAAATTGAGTTTCGGTTAACCAATAAACGTCACTTTCCTTTAGTATTCAATTCCGATAGAAACTCAATATTCCTGACTATTAAAACGGGTCATTTTCCTGTAACTAAACATGCTCAGAAACTATTGTTTAATGACGGAGCAAATTCGATACTTGGACAAACAATTTATAAGCTCGAACTCTCTAATTTAAAATCTGCAAACACTATCAGTATCCGTATCAGATCAAAATGACAGGATTCCAATATCTGACTAGATTTTCAGTACCTAACAGCGGCATTTATAATATAAAGCGCGATCTGATAAGCGAGGAAAAATATCAAAACTGTCAATTCCAAATATACGGAATATCCACCAAAATTGATTCAAACAGTTATTAACCGTTATTAATCATTTATGCAATACCGAACAATATTTCTACACATTTTTTTCGCCTTTAAATTTTTCACTCTCGCAACTGATTCAAATTCATTTACGTAATGAGGTTACGAGAAAACTCAGTAATTATTGGAAACTTTTAACGTTCTCGAGGACGTGCCAAAAGCAATATAGAGAAAAGGCAAAGCAACCAGTTTAATATATATATTTATAAAAGCTCAGGAGGAATTTATAACCAGTAATTCATTAAATTAATATTGTACTGTTTGAAACACCCACATTTCCATCAAGAAAATTATTTTCTATAGTAATTTTCCATAGTATATTTCCCGAGATGTTTTCTTTTTAAAATTCCGAATTGAAAATCTGGCAATTTAAAATTAGAACGAGCATATAAATCATTCAAAAGCTTTAGGAGTTGAATTAGTACATTTCTGTTCCATTTTTACACTGAGAAAAATGTTTAGAGCGGACAACAAAACTTTTTTTTGCTATAGAAGCAACAAAAATTGTTTGGTTGTGCCAACCAAATCTTGGTTCTTTCAACAAACTTTTTGTTGAGCCAAGAAAATTCATTTGAACAACAAATTTCACACAAAAAACTTTACAATCACTCAAAATTTGTAAAAATCTCTTGAAAGCCTTAATAAAATTACGACAACCTTCGAAATCTCTTAAAATTCCTAAAAATTACTAGAAATTCCAAGAAATATCTTAAAATTCATTAGCATTTCACGAAAACCTTTAAAATCCTTTAAAATGTCTTAAAATTTCTTGCAATCCCTTAGAATTTATTGAAATTCCACGAATTCCTTCAAATTCCTCAATCTTCCACGAAATCCCTTAAAGTTTTACTACTTCCATTAAAATTATTCAGAATGATTTAAAATACTTTAAATACCATGAAAAACTTTCTCACAAAATTCCAAGAAACCTCTTGAAATTATTTTAAATTCCTCTGTAATGTCTATAATCCATTAAAATCCTTTAAAATCATTTTCAAAGAGTCAAAATTTCATTAAATTCTTTCAAGCTTCTTAAAATCGTTTATTTCACAAAAAAGTTTAAAACGCCTTAAACTTTTCTGAAATCACTTGAAAGCGCTTAAAAATTTACGACAACCTTCGAAATCTCTTAAAATTCCTTCAAATTACTAGAAATTCCAAGAAATATCTTAAAATTCATTGGCATTCCACGAAAACCTTTAAAATCCCTGAAAATTTCTTGCAATTCCTTAGAATTTATTTAAATTCCACAAATTTCTCTAAATTCCCCAAATTCATTTAAATTCCTCAATGTTCCACGAAATCCCTTAAAGTTTTACTACTTCCATTAAAATTATTCAGAATGATTTAAAATACTTTAAATACCATGAAAAACTTTCTCACAAAATTCCACTGTAACATCTATAAATCATTAAAATCGTTTAAAATCGTTTTCAAAGTGTCAAAACTTCTTTAAATTCTTACAAGTTTCTTAAAATCGTTTAAAATTTCACAAAAAAGTTTAAACCCCTTTAAAATCTTCTGAAATCTCTTTAAATTTTCTTTAAATTCTCTTAAAATTACACGAAATCTTTTCACATCGCTCAAACTCTTTTAATAATCTAAAATACCACTTGAAATTTTTTACAATCTCATAAGGAATAATAAAAATCCTTAAAATACGTAAAAATCACTTAAAAGCTGAAATTTCTTAAAATTCTTTCAAGAATCTTTCAAGAATTTAAAAAATTTTCAAATTTTATGAAATCCTTGAAAATTCCACGAAATTTTCTAAATATCACAAAAATCTCTTGTAATCCGTTTAAATTCCTAGGAACCGTTCAAAATCCCTTAAAATATCATAAGTCTCTTAAAATCCATTAAAATGTCTTAAAATAATTGAAAATCTCTAAAAATCCCAAAAAACGCCTACTTAACTTCTGCTAGATTGATATATATTATACACAAACGTGCTTTTATAGCAACAAAATTTGTTGTTGTCCACACCGAACATTTTTCTCAGTGTATAAAATGAATTTTTTTTTGATTGTATAAAATGAAACCAACTCGATTTTCCAGTCTTTTCTAGAGTAAATTGAGGAGTGATTTTCTATGATGAGAGATATCTTTGCTCACGAATGAATATTTTCCATGATGAGGGAAATTTTCCCACAATTTTCAAATATATTATGTTTCACTCGCCTCATCAAGAGCTCATCAAGGAACTTCGTTGTATCTCGTTCTATATTTGTGTCTATTTAGGACTCACGCAACGTTACAATATATGAAATATTAAACCCAAGAGGTTTATCATTAAAATTTATAAGCTTCCTATACGAAAATAAACCTTATTATTCCCTAATTTCACTCATTCGAATTTAGAGAAAAATCGTTTGATTCTAGATAAATAATTACATTATCTCGCGTTACCTTGTCGGCTATCGTATTAACTTATCTTTTATCTTATCTTACTTTAACAGGGGGTCTACTAAATTTTTCCCACGAAATTCCCGTATTTTTTCCCTTGTTAAAAAAGATTTTATTGCAACCAGAACAAATTAACTTGAAAACTTTCAACACGTGTCTTTTGCTATGAAGAAAGCAATGTGAGTAAAAAGCTCCTTTATATACGACAATCAACCCTTTCTTGAATCGACCTCGTTAACATCCATGCGTTCATTAACAAGCAATTTATTATTTAAATTTGACTACAACATTTACGCTGATTTATTTATGCCCATAATTCGTTATAGCTACGTTTATACTGGAATCGTTAACTAAATTATTTCCTTTCCATTCAATTATATCTTTCTCATTCAATTATTCTTTCACATTCAATTATATCTTTCTTTGTATCCTTGAATTTAAAAAGAAATATTAATTCTAGAAATCGATTTTGTGCCTTGTTTACCAAAGAAATAAGAAAATTTTAATTCCAGCTTGAGTTAAGTAATTTAATCTGTAATTCAACATTGATGTTTAAAATGAAAGTAACTGGTTTAATCAAAATGACTCGTTTTCCAATATCCAGTGAAAATACTCTCTTGACCGGAGATAATGCCAAACACTTTTCTGACAGACGAAGTACCTAAGCTTGAGTAAGCACATATCAGGAGTTGGGATCGATGCCTGATTGAATTTTTCACGCGATGCTATTAGATTGGACGCGTGAATCGAATCAATTTTTCTTAAATGAATAAATATGACGGAAGGGACAAGTGTGAAAGATAGTCGATAAAAAAGAAAGGTTGGAACAAACAAAGCAAGTGAGGCAACTGAAAACGAACACGAAACTTGAGAAATGTTATTATTTTCATAACGATATATTTATCATGATAAAAAAGCTCATTTTATATATTTTTGACCTGAAAAATACTTCAATATATCATTAGCTTTATATTATATTAGTTTTAAATAATTTTCTTTCATCGATCAAACTTTATTTTTCCAATATATTATAATTTTTTTTTTTTATTATTTAAAAACTTGTCAAAGCTTTCTTGTTCAGCCAACACAATTGGGTATTTTTCGTGCGGAACTCCGATAAAAAAAAAAACTTGAAATGAAAGTCTACAGAGGATTGAATTTCGTTGATTCAATTTCATGTTTCTCATTCAGTATTTCTTTCGTCGGCGTTCTAAGAGAAGAAAAAGGTGGTTTCATCGTATTCTTCTGCATGACAGATGTGATAAATTATTAATTTTTCAACGTAAAAAATGACATTTTTAAGAAGAGAAATTCTAGAAAATTCTTTATATCATTTTTTATTATCGGGATTTAAAGAAAATAATTTCTCGTTTCAAAGAGAGAACCCAGCAGTGATGATCTCAATTCAGGACAGTCCTGTTTTTAGCACTGTCCAAAATAAACTGCAAGTAATCGATAATATCAATATATACGCCTCGTAACTATGCAAACCAATATTTTCCTCATTTACAACTAGATATTGGGCAATGTTATATTTTTAAAAAGACAAATATTTCATTAAATAAAACACTATACTCAAACACTGAATTTTTCTTCAATAATTCAAATAGCCTTCAAGTTATAAAATATATATAAAGGTAAATTTAATTACTTCCAAGAAAATTTTCTAGTATATAATACTGTACGTATAATGCAATAGATGTCAAGTAGAAACTAGGTACAACAATTTTGCTGAATATATAAAGGATAAATAGCCAAAGGGACAGTTTCATTAGCTTTTAACATTAGCCTCAATTACCTTGAAAGTAATTGTATAGCGTTGTTTAATTACGTCAATCTAATTCTGAGGAGTACGAATTCGCACCTTTGATATCAAATGAAATTCAACTAGAAACTTGCCTTTAAACTTGCTAATAAAGAACTCAAACTGAGAACGAGAGGATTCTTTTCGAGAATCACCGAGTTTTCTGTTTACATCATTGCCTGCATTATGAGCTTTGTTTGGAATAAAGTCAGTCGATAGAGCTTCTTAAGAATGTTCCGCCTTTTGCTTCGTTCTTATTTCCAGAAAATAAAACGAAACAATGCAGTTCCTCCTGAAATGGAATATTCTCTTTGCTAAAGGAGAAGATGTTTAAATCTCGAATTACAGGAACATAATCTGAACTTATTCAATTTCGCGAATCGTAAATACGTTAATGTATTGGCTAAATATAAAAGAAGAATACAAAAATATGTTTTTAAATAATTTTTAAAAATTTAACACTGTATCTAAAGGCAGTTTCAATGTTTATTTATGAATCTACTTGAAAATGATTATTTTATATAGAATTTCAGAAGTCATTGCGGAAATTGCTCAATTTTGAAGTGAAGTGTACAGGAAGTTCATCCCTAAGGCTCCACAGAGTTGCCTGGACCAGTAATTAACTCTTCATAATCCAGCTTAGAAGTCTTAAAAGATTTCGAGTTTTTCCTTTTTAGGTTTACAGAATTAAAAGTTTTAAAAGCATACTTTTATGCAATCATATCAGTGTGGCCACATACTACTGAAACTTTTAAAAAATTTCACACAAAAAACTTTAAAATCACTTAAAATTTTCTGAAATCTCTTGAAAGCGCTTAAAAATTTACGACAAACTTCGAAATCTCTTAAAATTCCTTCAAATTACTAGAAATTCCAAGAAATATCTTAAAATTCATTAACATTCCACGAAAACCTTTAAAATCCCTGAAAATTTCTTGCAATTCCTTAGAATTTATTTAAATTCCACGAATTTCTCTAAATTTCCCAAATTCATTTAAATTCCTCAATGTTCCACGAAATCCCTTAAAGTTTTACTACTTCCATTAAAATTATTCAGAATGATTTAAAATACTTTAAATACCATGAAAAACTTTCTCACAAAATTCCACTGTAACATCTATAAATCATTAAAATCGTTTAAAATCGTTTTCAAAGTGTCAAAACTTCTTTAAATTCTTACAAGTTTCTTAAAATCGTTTAAAATTTCACAAAAAAGCTTAAAACCCCTTAAAATTTGCTGAAATCTCTTGAAATTTTCCTTAAATTCTTTTAAAATTACACAAAATTCTTTAACATTTCTCAAAATCTTTTAATAATCGAAAATACCATTTGAAATTTTTTACAATCTCATAAGGAATAATAAAAATCCTTAGAATATAATACGTAAAAATCTCTTGAAATTTGCTAATCTTTCTAAATATCACAAAAATCTCTTGAAAGCCTTAATAAAATTACGACAACCTTCGTAATCTCTTAAAATTCCAAGAAATATCTTAAAATTCATTAGCATTCAACGAAAACCTTTAAAATGACTTAAAACGGCATGAAATCACTTAAAATCTCTTGAAATCGCTTAGAATTTCTTTAAATTCTCCGAATTCCTTAATATTCCACGAAATCCCTTAAAGTTTTACTACTTCCATTTATATTATTGAGAATGATTTAAAATATTTTAAATTGCACGAAAAACTTTTTCACAAAATTCCAAGAAACCTCTTGAAATTTTTTAAAATTCCATTGTAACATCTATATCTCATTAAAATCCTTTCAAATCATTTTCAAAGTATCAAAATTTCTTTAAATTCCTACAAGTTTCTTAAAATCGTTTAAAGGTTCACAAAGAAGTTTAAAACCCCTTAAACTTTTTTGAAATCTCTTGAAATTTTCTTGAAATTTTTTACAATCACATAAGGAATAATAAAAATCTTTAAAATACGTAAAAATCACTTGAAATTTACTAAAATTTCACGAAATTTTCTAAATATCATAAAAATCTCTTGAAACTCTTTACAATTCCTAGGAACCTCTCAAAATTCCTTAAAATATCAAAAAAAAAGAAGTCTCTTATAATTCATTAAAATGTCTTAAAATAATTGAAAATCCCAAAAAACGCCTTCTAAATTTCTGCTAGTATGATATATATTATACACAAACTAGAGCCCATAAATAAATTCATAATGTTTTTAATTAGAAGAATAAACCACTTTTCTAAACTTAAACAAAGCTGTTCTTATCAACTTTAAATATATAAACAATCACCATGTGGATCTATGATCTTGAGAGGATAAACTTCTCCACAAAGGAAACTTTATTGTATTATTAAATTTCCTTTCAGAAAACTCAGGACTAAACTTATTTTAAATTACAAAACAGTAATTAAAACACAACATAAAATTGTACTTCTAAAACAGAAAAGTTTCTTTCTTAGTTTGGTTGCTCTAAAGAGTCTAAAGGAATTTTAAACATGTGCCATGAAGAGTACTTTTAATTGAAAAAAACTTTAAAAGCTTCCGAAAGGAAGAGTAAACAAATTAAAAATGTCCCAATTTAAATCTGCAATTTGAAAAATATAATGCATGATTTTATCCCAATATTTGACTCTTTCCAACAATCCCTTTGAATTCGTTTTCACCGATGCGTTAAATGGATTTTACATCAATTCCAGTGGGATGTTGTCTCCGAGATTCAATGACAATTTTCATATAAGCTTCTGAATAAAAGAAGCACGTGAAAAACGTGGGTTTAATGGCAAAATTCGCTCCTGGCAAAATTCACTACATTCAGTTGGCTCTGACTTTCCATTGTTTATATGTATAGCTAATTCTGGCAGACTGGCCGCCATAGCATTCATGTGGCACACGAACCCGCAAGAATGAATACGAATCTCCAGAGTAAAAAGAGTATTTCAAATGTATAGAAAAACCTCATCCGATTAACGTTTATTTATATTCAAACGAATCTTTCAAACTGATTAAACCTTTACAGTTTTAACAGTATTATACAGATTTATCATGTAAATTTGGTACAATGTAATTAAAAAGTGTAAAAGCTTAAAAGCTTTTAATGGCAAAAAAAATTAGATAGGTCAACTACTTCAGTGGCAAACATTTAAAAAAAAGCATTTGATTAATTGATGTATAAAAAACTGCTCTTTCAACAAACTGAATAGTAAAATACATTTTTTTTTCACAGAGAGGAACATCAATAAGTTGGCCATCTACGCCGTTTCCATCTGTGCTGGAGATCTTTTAATTTTTCAGTGTTTTGTGTCGAAATGTGTATTTTTTCAATTACTTTATTTACTCTTCAAATACGTTCCCTGGGAAAAATAAATAGTATAAAAAAGTTGGCTATGAACTGAAAAGAGAGCAACCATATTCACTGCTGCGAAAAAATGCATGTTCTTCAATTTAAATTGTAATACTAGAATGAAAAGTGGAATTGAAACTATTTTTTACACTAACTAGTATAAAAAAAAGTTGAAAACTTTACAAATTAAACATGAAAATTTGCTTATTATCTTTTCTACATCTTAAGTTTCAAAACTTTCATACACGATCCTTTCACAATATTCTTAAGAAAATGTTACAAGCATTTATAGGGAACTTTTCCACTGGAGTTGCAAAAATTCAGAACATAAAGTTCCTGCATTTTAGAACTGTAGAAATTGAATTTAAGACAGTTTTAACATTCAGAACTTTGGGATCCTTTTGAACAGTTCCTGAATTCTGCTCTTCTGGAAAATGCATTTAGAAACCGGTGAAGAAATATTTTATTTACATTTTCAATCTAGCAGATTTTATGTTTTATGTTAAATTGTTAAGTTTAAATAAAAATATCCAGTTTACAAGTTTTTAGACTAAACTACTTTTAGGAATGTTCTACATAATCAGGACTCATTCTTGTATGTTACTATGTTTCTCTCCTCATTTCTTTCATCTGTTCTGGCAAATGCTAGTAACAGTTACATTCATACGATGAAAGAGCTCACGAATAAAACCTTTTTGTATACGTGCGAGACGAAATCGTGAAATGCATAAGCTTTCCTTTTATTTTCTCTCGAGAACAAGCAGCGTTGGAAACTGAATTGTACGAAAAATGTCATCTGTATCGCGAAACGCGGATGTCTCGCGCATGATATAGCCAATGTCCGAGTAGGGCAAAGAAAAATCGATGTGTAACCCAAGGTCCTTTTCGGATGAGTCGTTTTCGTCGAAAATGGATCGTCTCCATATAAAGATTAAAATTATAAATAAAAAATGTATAAAAAAAAATATATAATGAAAATAAATAAAATAAAAGACAAATGAAAGCATTAAATTCATGCGAAATGCTGAATTTTGATCTAATTTCAGCCTGAAATTTGGAAAACGCGAGTTGCTCTGTTTTCAATTTATAACAAAAACGATATTCCTTTCATAAGTGAAATCTCAATTTATCCTATGATATGCACATAAATATACATATATACATATATACATATAATATATATATATATATATATATATATATGCCACATTGACATTTGTCAAACTCAACCCCCTAACAACATTTTGCTTAGTCCACTCACGCCAAACTTAACATGAAACACGAAAGCGGTTTCAGCCGAAATTTCAAAGTCGTATAAAATTTACATTTGTTATCGACACGAGGGAGGATTAACCGTTTTTTTCTCCCAAAATACCACAGGTTCGATTTCCTTTCAGGAGAAAAAAAGCGACCTTACTGTGGGCTAGAATAAATATTCTCTCGGTGTTTCTTTTTTTCAAACTGAATCAATTCTGACACAAAGCAAAACAATTATGTAAATTACTTGTAAATGTAAAGCTTATTAAAATATTTATTTATTCAATGTAAAATACAACTCGATGGTTAGCTAGAATTGTTAATTGAAATGCATTCAAACGGAAAGCTTTAATGAATTTATATCCATTGAAAAAGAATAATTAGATTAATGCAATCAATTCACTCAATTTAATTCCCGTTGTTATTTAAGTGCATGATTTGCATTCTATAGATAAATCATTCGTTTCTAGCTTTTCATTTAAAATTCATGGAAACAAGTGTTAATTTCGTCAAATCTCTGAATTTACGGAATTTGTAAAAAGTCTGCAAACGTTGATTAATGTGAGTTAATTAACTTGGGAAGTGAAATGAATGATAACGTCTAAAATGTTTCCCTCTCGTTGATCATTTTAAAATTGACTCATGGTATTTATAAGAATATATTGAACTCACGACGATCACTCTCTTCTTTATTGACATTTTGCAAACTTAATAAAAATATCTTAGATCGTTTAGTGTCACTAAAAATTATTTGGTTACATAAACCATTGGATCCATCAATCTTCACTGTTCTCCATCATCATTCTTCCTCTTTAAAAATGTCCGATTCAGAGGATCCATTCATCTTCTAGACTTAAAACTTAACACAAAAATATGTGTATATAATATCTGTTAAAATTCCTTTAAATTACTAGAAATTCCAAGAAATATCTTAAAATTCATTATAAATCCACGAAAACCTTTAAAATCCCTTAACATTTCTTGAAATCCCTTAAAATTTCTTAAAATCCCTTAGAATTTCTTTAAATTTCCCGAATTCCTTCAAATTCCTTAATATTCCACGAAATCCCTTAAACTTTTACTACTTCCATTAAAATTATTCAGAATGATTTAAAATACTTTAAATTCCAAAAAAAAATCTCTGACGAAATTCGAAGAAACCTCTTGAAATTCTCTAAAATTCTACTGTAACATCTATAACTCATTAAAATCCTTTGAAATCATTTTCAAAGTATCAAAATTTCTTTACATTCTTAAAAGTTTCTTAAAATCGTTTATTTCACAAAAAAGTTTAAAACCCTTTAAATTTTTCTGAAATCTCTTGAAATTTTCTTTAAATTCTCTTAAAATTACATGAAATCCTTTAAAAATTTTCAAACTCTTTTAATAATCAAAAATACCATTTTAAATTTCCTACAATCTCATAAAGAATAATAAAAATCCTTAAAATACGTAAAAATCACTTGAAATTTGCTAAAATTTCATGATATCCTTGAAAATTCCACGAAATTTGCTAAATATCACAAAAATCTCTTGAAAGCCTTAATAAAATTACGACAACCTTTGGAATCTCTTAAAATTCCTTTAAATTAATAGAAATTCAAAGAAGTATCTTAAAATTCATTAGCATTCCACGAAAATCTTTAAAATGCCTTAAAATTTCTTGAAATCGCTTAAAATCTCTTGAAATCCTTTAGAATTTCTTTAAATTCCCCAAATTCCTTAATGTTCCAGGAAATCCCTTAAAGTTTTACTATTTCCATTAAAATTATTCAGAATGATTTCAAACAAATTCCACGAAAATCTTTTTTTCACAAAATTCCAAAAAACTCTTGAAATTTTTTTAAATTCCACTGTAACATCTATAACCCATTAAAATAATTTTCAAGGTATCAAAATTTCTTTAAATTCTTACAAGTTTCTTAAATTTGTTTAAAATTTCACAAAAAAGTTTAAAACCCCCTAAAATTTTCTGAAATCTCTTGAAATTTTCTTTAAATTCTCTTAAAATTACACGAAATCCTTGAACATTTCTCAAAATCTTCTATTAAACAAAAATACCATTAGAAATTTTCTACAATCTCATAAGGAATAATAAAAATCCTTAAAATACGTAAAAATCAATTGAAATTTGCTAAAATTTCTTTAAATTCTTTGAAGAATCTTTCAAGAATTAAAAAAATCTCTTCAAATTTCATGAAATCCTTGAAAATTCCAAATATATAATTAACAAACATAATGTTCTAATCTACACTTCAAATCTTAAGAGATTTTGAAGAATTCTAAGGGATTTCAAGGGTTTTCGAGAGATTTTTTTTAAAGACGATTAACATTACAATAACTCATTTCCATGAAGTTTCTAACTTTCTATACAACAGATTTTTATTGCGTTTTAAAAATTAGAAATTTATCTCCTTATAATGCACTACATTTTGCACCATAAAGCATTATTCATATTATAATTGCAAACGTGGACTCTTTCACAAGCCACAAAGTGTTGTTAAACCGGCCGAAATTATTCACCAGCCTGTCAGGAATGTACATATGCCGCGATACATTAATTTCCGACGAAAAGGTTAGGCGGACCTCGCACAAAATTGTTGCGAAAATTATACACCCCAGGCGGAAAAAGCTTACAATGAAGCGACTACATCCGAGGAAACAAAAACAAAATATATGCAGACTTATTCTTTCATCTGACTACAATCAGTTTATATCAACTCCAAAGACACGAAAATTTTCTATTTACACACCATATCATTTTATGGAGATTTTATCCAAAACTTTTTCAAGAATATTATTTTCCGAGTAATATTTTCAGTCCATTGAATTTCCCATTCATTTTTATAACTAGCAACATACTCTCATAATTTTAAGTATTTTATTTTCTACGCAGCTTTGTCGTTATTTTAATTTCATCCATTTTATTTTATTTATGAAAAAAATTTCTATCATACTTTTATATTTGTACCTATCATCCATGTCACAATAAAATCATCCCAAGCAGCCAACTTTACATTTGCAAAAATAAAGATTTTTTAGTAAAACTAGGCCATTTTCCTTCATTTTTACGAAACGGGGGCAAATGGCCTAGTTTGAACAAAAAAATATTTATTATTGCGAGCGTAAACTTGGCGAAAGTAAAGCTCTTGTTCTAATTACCAAATTCCTATGAGAATTAAATTTTAATTACAGAAATTTGAATATAAACCTACTTTTAACTGAAATAAACAATTTAAGAAAAATTTTCGAAATTTACTTGTATCAAAAGTTCTCTGTATTTGAAAATTTATACTGTATAAAAAAAAGTACACGATTGTATTTTATTAAACACTGAATTATTAAAGAAAGTTAAAGTGGACTTCATTAAATATTATGAGAATTATATTGAAATATTTCTCTATCTTTGATATACAGTCTGTTTAATGGATATCCAATAATTATGCAGAGTACGAGTAACGATGATAGGATTGCATGTCTAAGTCGTATTAATAGCTTATTATATTTTCAGGAAATCAAGGGGATGAAGAACGTGCCTCGCCGCGTGATATTATTTGTCGGACCGTGACAATGGCTAGCTTTTTCAAAACCTCTGTTATATTACAGGAAGTGCGAGTCACCAGCACAAGAAAATCAAACACATACGCACATAAAGTACAAATTGTTCCTCTTTATTTTTCCATTTTTTCCCTTTTCTAAAAGTTACGCTAAACGATTAATTTAAAATCGCTTTATATCCCTTAAAATCCTTTGAAATTATCAGAAGGCTCATAAAATCCCATGAAATCTTTTAAAATTACACAAAATTTTTCCAAGATCAGAAAAATGTCTTCAAGTCGCTTAAAATTATTAGAAATCTCTTAAAATTGTATGAATTCCTTTAAAATCCTACAAAATATCCCGAAATCCCCTAAAATTCTTAAATCTTAAACTTCTAAAAATCTTTCGAATTTCTCAAAAATCACTTGAAAATCAATATTAAACTCCCCCTTAACTTAAAATTCCTAGCCACCTCTTGAAATTCTTCTTGCACATATTATTATTTCGAACCTTAATTTTTTGAATGACTTGAAGTTGTAAAAAGTAAAACAAAATAATCCTGAATTTAATTCGTTTTTCAAAATGATTTAAAATAATTTCCTTTTTAATTGACTCTATCATTTCTTCAATAATTCAAGCAATGCAGTTGAGATTTTTAGTTGTTTCTCAAATACTTTTCACATCCAGTACATTTTATAGATGAATTCACAGACGAGGAAAATTAAAAGCAAGCTGAAAGAAACTGGACGCTTTTGGTGAAAAATTCAGTGTGGCAAATCGAGAGAGTTTAATTTTAAGTGGAGGCGTTCCAGACGGTGCTAAACTTTTTTATGTGAAAGCACATAACAGATTTGAAATGAAACTTTTTGCAAGGCCGCGAGCACACAGAATACGATCCCACTTTTTAAAACAAGCATACAGAGCAGCACGAAAGACAAAAAGAACTGTGCACTTGTCGCAGCATCATTTCCCCGAATGACATTTTAATATTGTTGGATTTTTATAATTTTGATAAAGTGTGTGAATTACAATATCGCAGTGATATTTAGGAAATAATAGAAAAAATAATGGGGTATATCTGCCTTAGTTTCTATTTTATTTGCTCCATCGGTACAAATTATGCCATCCGAACGGACTACGTGCCTTTAAGCTTGTATACAGCGCAATATTATTAAATCCTCAAGGTCCATCCAATTAAAATAAAATGACTTTTGTTATTTTATAAAGGAGAAGATTATAATAGCCTTTAGAAATTTCGATTGTAAACAAACGTTATAGAACAACTTTTCATAGCAAATTATATTTTTCGCAGTAACAAAAAAGAGAATTGGTAGAGATGAATGAAGAAACTTTTATCATAAAAGAAAGGGAGAAAGTTTTTTAGTAGAAGAGAAAAAGATTTGTAAAAGGTTTTTAAAAGCCAATGTTGTTATTAGTAGAACAATATAAAGATTATTGTATACAGTATAATTTTCCAAAAAATTTAAACAGTTTTCCTACAATTTTAGTGTCAGTGTATTTTATGCATTTGCGAACTTGGTATGCAGATTGAACGTTATTCTTCTGCTATGTAAACAATTCCTATTTCTCAAGCTCTCTTATCATTCCGTCTGCCAACAATGTTAAAGCATTCGTCCTTTTCGTGTCCAAACTTTCTTACATCCTTCTTCTTTATCTTGAACAACAAAATCTTTACACTAAATTCTGAGAAAAAAAAACTCTGTTCAGAAAGAAAAATTATCAGCACATTCTCATCAGTCTTACTTCATTAAGAAACCTTCGCACATTTTTTTAAAAATAGTTCCACCTCATCTTAGTTACACGCAAAAAATATTTCTTCCCCGTATACAAGAAATTATAAACAAACAATCTCCATCCTCTCGACACGTCACTATTTCTGGAAAACTTTCTTCCCCGAGTTTACAAATGCATTACAAGTTGAAAAAAAAATATACAATGTAAAATAATCAGGTATAGTCAATCCTAAAGCTTTATGTGTGATTAAAATTGTTCAAATGGATAATTTTAATGTTATTTTATTTAATTTTGTGGAATTTAACTTGAGTAGTATCATTTCTTAAACAAATGAGGGCAATTTTTATATCAAAATTTATAAAATTTTATAGAGATACAATTGTACAACTTTGTAATATAAAATTTTGAACAATGATTTATTTTTATACACAATTCATTTCGCCAACGTTTTTATAACACGATTGATGTTTCTGAATATATTGTATCCGAAAGTAACACTCTTCGATATCAAAACATTGTAACATTGTAAATAATCAACAATAAATCCTCAATGCATTATATAAATATAAATTCTGTTTACTGTTTTGATTCGAATCCCGATTAAATCTGCTGTACATCAAAACAAAAACCCGGAGCATTGTTTTTATTCAATATACAGTTACAGGTTTCATAATAATCTCCCAACAGCTTTCCTTCAACTTTACTAGCACTTTAAAACAACAAACCCTCTTCAAATAAACTCAATACCATAACTTCCATTATTTCCTTATTTTCATACAATTTATACATATAAATATTATTTATATGTATATATAATTTTATACCTCCATCAATGTAAAAAGCTCTCTCTTCCTTGAAAAACCCCACACCCAAAACAATCCTCCAATTGTTTTCGCGCTTCTAACACATCCTTTAAATAAACGAACAACAATAATTCAGTTCAGAGAACAATCCAACTAATCATTAAACAATTCAACAAAGAATTGTAATACAATTTGGAAACTTCGTACAACTTACAGAGGGGACATCGAGAAACGTGAAAGGACTAAGAGAAGACAAAGTTAAACTAATACGAGAAGTTGGCTCTTGTTTTACTCACTTTCAGGCTCAATCACTCAAGAATTTTAATTGATTCACCGGAAGGGTGACTCAGAGTTGACAAGCGGATGTGACGGAAGCTTTTCTGGCGAAGAAAACGAATGCAAGCAGCCAGGTTTGCATAGAATTGACTGGTGATCGGAACACTACAAGAAAAGCTGAAAGCACACACTCGCGAACAACGACCGCAGGGATAAAAGCAACGTATGGACGCGACGGGCGTCGCGACGATACTGCGCCCTATTGGACGGCCCTGCGCAAATATACCAGTACTCCCCTTACGCCCCCGCACCGAAGCCACAGAGAAACCAACGGGCAGGCGTCCAGCGCCGCCGCCGCCGCCGCCACCGCCGCTGGCAGCGCCTTCGCCACCCTTTGGCCACGAACAACCCCCCGACCCCCGACCCCCTAACAAGCGATAACCCTTGCGCTATTGTCCGAAGGAATCGGAACTGATGGGAAGCCGCTTTGTACTTCCGATTGCGCGCTTTCGCTAGCGCTCTGTTGCTGTCTTCATTAGTTCTTGGAGGCACGTAGATGCTTTTCGAGGCGTGTAACAGACACGCATCCGCATGCTCGAAGGGTGTTAATGCGAGCTCGACCCCTAAGGCGATGCGGGGTGGCAACCCCGATGGAGGCTACTCTTGTGTAAGAGAGACTCTCGAGTTGTTTCATCTGAGTGGACCATGATGCTATTCCTGGAAATATATACTGTTATTTTCAGGAAAAAAGAATAGATGGAAAAAAGCACGGTAATTTCTTTGTTTCTGCACTGGTTTTTATGAAAAAAATTCAGAGATTCTGTATAATAAGAGAATATTTCAAATTACTGGATTTCGAAATGAGAGATTTGAAAAGTATGTGGATTAATTCGAATTTTTCATTTTGAAAGTATTGTATATAATATTTTTGAGAATTTTATTCGACGCCAACGAATTTTAAGCGATTTTGAATGTTTTCGTGAAATTTAGAGAGCATGTTTTAGGATTTTTAGAAAATTTCCCAGCATTTCAAGGAAATTTAAGTTTAAATTTAAATTGAAATTTAATTTAATTTATTTCGCGGAATTTTAAGGGATTTCAAATGTTTTGAAAATTTGGGAAATAATATTAATAGGATTTTAAGAATTTTATGGGATTCCAAAGAATTTTAAGCGATTTTGAACGTTTTCGTGTAATTTAGAGGAATTTTAAGAAAATTCAAGAGATTTTTATGATTTTTACACAAGATTTTATGTAATTTTTAAGGATTTCATGGAATTTGACAAGATTTTGAATACTTTGTGGATTAATTCAGAATTTTTCATTTTTAAAGTATTGTATATAATATTTTTGAGAATTTTATTAGACGCCAACGAATTTTAAGCGATTTTGAACGTTTTCGTGAAATTTAGAGAGCATGTTTTAGAATTTTTAGAAAATTTCGCAGCATTTTAAGGGAATTTAAGTTTAAATTGAAATTTAATTTAATTTATTTCGCGGAATTTTAAGAAAATTCAAGAGATTTTTATGATTTTTAAAAGATTTTATGTAATTTTTAAGGATTTCATGGAATTTGACAAGATTTTTAATACTTTTAATGGATTTTAAGGGATATAAAGGAAATTTAAATGTTATCGTGGAATTTTAAAGAACTTTAAGAAGTTTTAGTGAATTTTAAGAGATTTACTCAGGAAATTTGAAGCATCTTCGAAGGTTTTCGTGAAATTTTCAGAGATTTAAAAATATTTTTGGGATTTTAAGGGATTTTAAATCTTGTCAGGAAATTTCTAGGAATTTAAAGGGAATTCAAGAGATTTTAATGATTTTTAAAAGATTTTAAACGAATTTTAAATGTTGTCCTGTAATTTTCATGAATTTTAAGATATTTTAAAAGGTTTCTAAGAATTACTAGGGATTTTATGCAAAATTAAAATCCTATTAATTTTGAGATTTTAAGAGATTTTTCTGATCTGAATTTGATGAGATTTCGATTAATTTTAACGAATTTTAAAGGATACAAAGGGTTCTTAAGTGTTATCGTGGAATTTTAAAGAACTTCAAGAAGTTTTTGGGAATTTTATGAGATGTTCACGAATTTTTAAGCATCTTCGAAGGTTTTAGTGAAATTTTCAGATTTAAAAAGTTTTTTTGTGATTTTAGGGGATTTTAAACATTCTCATGGAATTTCCAGGAATTTTAAGAGAAATCAAAAGATTTTAAAGATTTTAAAGGAATTTTGAATGTTGTCCTGTAATTTTGATGAGTTTTAAGATATTTTAAAAGGTTCCTAAGAATTGTGAGGGATTCTGTATAATAAAACGATATTTAAAATTACAGGATTTTAAGACGTAAGAGATTTGAAAAGTATGTTACATAGTTCGGAATTTTTCATTTTGAAAGTATATCTAATATACTTGTTATAAGCAGGGTTGCAAATCATTAATTTACATATCTAGTTACATATTGCTAGAGTAATTAATCATTTATGCGTGGAAAAATTGTAGTTATACTGAAAGAAATTAATAATTATACAGAAGAAAATTCTAATTACTGTAATTAGATACAGTAGGCGTATAATATAATTAGTTACAGCATCATTACAATTTTCTTGTGTAATTAGTAAATAATTCCGAGGATAATTAGAATTTCTTTCATGGAATTAATAATTGAAACCCTGGTTTTGAGAGACATAAAGTACAGACATGACACCCCAGCGAAATAAGCTTTATAAAAAATATACTATTTGATTTTTTCACTTGATTTTTTTTTAACTTCTTGAAAGTATAATTTTTGCCGTAGTATAAGTTATATAGTTAAAATTAAAATTATGTCCAAAAAAACCAACTAAACTCAAACTAAACCAGCTTCCTTCAATTTTTTCAAAATTGGAAAAATACTGTCGTGGGGTGCATTTGCATTGTAATGTATAATTATTAAAATATACTTTATAATTAATATACATTCCAATTTCATGGATTTCAAATAATTTCATGAAATTCCTTAAAATTCCTTTAATATTCTACAAAATCTGTAAAATTACTTAAAATTCTAAAATCTCATAAAATCGCTTAAAATTGCTGAATATCCAATAAAATTTCCTTAAGTTTCTTAACATTATTCAAAATTTCATTAAATCTCATTAACTTCCGTAAAATACTTAACAATTAATAGAAATTCGTAAAAATCTCATAAAATTACTTAAAATCCCACAATGTATCGTCAAAATCCCTTAAAATATCTGAAAATCCTAATAGTTTTCGTAAAATCCTTCTAATTACTTTGACATTATTCAAAATCTCAGGAAATCTCGTTAAATACTTTAAAATACCTAAAAACTCAATGCAACGCTAAATGCCTCTAAATTTCTTTATATTCTACAAGATGTCTAGTAAAATCCTATAAAATATCTGAAAATCACATTAAATTTCATAAAATTCTTTAAAATACCATAAAATCCTTTAATAATTCGAAAATTTATTTCCTAAAATTCGTATTCTCTTTCAGGTTTTCAAAAACAATGTGTTCGATTATCTCATCTAGTCCAAAATCAAAATCCTGCACGTACAGAACATCAAATAAACCTAAAATACATCAAAATTTCAAAGGTCGTAATTTTTCTCATGAAAATTTTTTTAAATGTCATTGTCAAGTTTCTGAGGTCGCATTACGTCTAAAAACATAAAAAATTTCATTTGAAAATTTATGTGAAAGCAAAACTTTCCTTTATGAGCAAAGTTTCAAGTGGAGCTGTTATAAAATCCTCTTAAAATGGAAGAGGAGAGGGGGCGGTATTTTGAAAAATGTTACGCAAGATTTAACTTGAAATCTTTCGTAATCACTTGAGATATTTCAATTCCTTTTCAAATTCTTCGTAATCCTTTTGAATCCATCTAAATCATGGTCTATTGTTACAGTAGCGACTCAAGAAGTAGAGAAAGTCCACAAATCAAAAAAAAAAAACCTTTACTGATGACCCCTAAAATAAATAAATCTATACTTCAAGTATCTAATCGAAAGTGGAAAAATCCCAACATTCGTTATTAATTTTCTATTTCAAATAGTATAAGAATATAGAATAAATAAAATTAAAATTCCTCGAATCTCACTAGATTCAAATATCGAATAACACCAGCATTAAAAAAATATATACAAGCCGATCAAATTCCCGAAGTGACACACTTGATATATAGAAATAAAGTGGAAGGTTAAAACTTAGGGAAAAGCACCTTGTTTTCATTGAGGGGAAAATGTAGGTCATAGACGAGTGACATTTTCTTTTCTGGCAATCGAACAATTGAACAATATTTATTTAGCTATACACCTTTCCTAATGACTTTGCCACTATCTGAAGGTTTTATTAACAAAACAAGCTTGGATTTTAGTGTTGAACGTTTTCCTAACTTTTCTACGTGGCTAGTTTTCAGTAACAACTTTTTAACGATAAAATAAACGACAATACGTGCAAAAGTATTGCGTATATAACAATAGTTATCTGTGCCTCGATCCTGTCGTTTTATGGTCTTTTCACAGTTGACCTTCCGATTCAGGTCAACATCAGTCCATTCCGTACGCAGATTCAACTTTACAACTTCCCTGATCCCACAACTCCCTGCGGGCTATTTTATCTTTGTTTTTTGTTCTTGGCCGTAACCCAATAAACGAATCGCTGAAATCGCTAGTCACTTTTACAACCCTCTTTCGAATCGAATTACTCCTCTCTCTTTCGAAGTTCTTTCTCCGATAAAGCGTTTTCCTCTGAACGTCACGTGTATCTCTCTACTTCTCTACTGTCGCTTAATTGTGATTGATTTCGGGGGATTTCGCCTTGTTTCTTCTCCTCTAGTCTCTTCAAACAACTTTACAGCTCTGCTTCGCCTTCGTGTCCTCAATGCATCAGTTATAATTATGTTTCATATAACCTGCGAAGTACAATGAATGACAACCTTAGACTTGGTGAAAATTTAGTAAATGACATTTTTATCATCGAATACATATTAATGACTGCAATTCAATTTTATTACAGTTTACACAGATACGAGGTGTAATTTCACAAGTCACATGACCCCAAATAACAAAGTCGTTAATTCTTACAAGTTTAAGTTGTTCAAACGTCAATCACTTCTCTTAATCTGAATCATCAGAATTTCGTTGATTCAAATTTAGAGATGTTTTAGGATTTTTAGCAAATTTCGCAGCATTTTAAGGAAATTTAAGTTTAAATTGAAATTGAAATTTAATTTCATTTATTTCGCGGAATTTTACAGGAATTTATACAATTTTAAAAGATTTGTGAAAACTCTAGGGAATTTTAACGGATTTTAAATGTTTTGGAAGTTGGGGAATAATATTGATGAGATTTTAAGAATTTTATGAGATTCCAAAGAATTTTAAGCGATTTTGAACGTTTTCGTGAAATTTAGAGAGCATGTTTTAGGATTTTTAGAAAATTTCGCAGCATTTCAAGGAAATTTAAGTTTAAATTGAAATTGAAATTTAATTTAATTTATTTCGCGGAATTTTAAAGGAATTTATACAATTTTAAAAGATTTTTAAGAACTCTAGGGAATTTTAAGGGATTTTAAATGTTTTGGAAGTTGGGGAATAATATTGATGAGATTTTAAGAATTTTATGAGATTCCAAAGAATTTTAAGCGATTTTGAATGTTTTCGTAAAATTTAGAGGAATTTTAAGATAACTCTTGAGATTTTTATGATTTTTACACAAGATTTTATGTAATTTTTAAAGATTTCATGGAATTTGACAAGATTTCTAATACTTTTAGTGGATTTTAAGGGATATAAACTTAATATAAAGGTAATTTAACTGTTATCATGGAATTTTAAAGAATTTCAAGAATTTTTTTGGAATTTAAACAGATTTTCATGAATTTTGAAGCGTCTTCGAAGGTTTTCGTGAAATTTCATGAGATTTAAAAAGTTTTGGAGATTTTAAAGGATTTTAAATCTTATCAGGGAATTTCTAGGAATTTAAAGCGAATTCAAGAGATTTTAATGATTTTTAAAAGATTTTAAACGAATTTTAAATGTTGTCCTGTAATTATGATGAGTTTTAAGATATTTTAAAAGATCTTTAAGAATTACTAGGGATTTTATGCGAAATTAAAATCCTATTAATTTTAAGAGATTTTAAGAGATTTTTCTGATCAGAATTTGATGAGATTTCGATTAATTTTAATGGATTTTAAAGGATATAAAGGGATTTTAAGTGTTATCGTGGAATTTTGAAGAATTTCAAGAAGTTTTTCGGAATTTTAAGAGATTTTCACGAATTTTGAAGCATCTTCGAAGGTTTTCGTGAAATTTTCAGAGATTTAAAAAGTTTTTTGTGATTTTAAGGGATTTTAAACATTCTCATGGAATTTCCAGGAATTTTAAGAGAAATCAAAAGATTTTAATGATTTTTAAAGATTTTAAAGGAATTGTAAATGTTGTCCTGTAATTATGATGAGTTTTAAGATATTTTAAAAGATCTTTAAGAATTACTAGGGATTTTATGCGAAATTAAAATCCTATTAATTTTAAGAGATTTTAAGAGATTTTTCTGATCAGAATTTGATGAGATTTCTAATACTTTTAACGAATTTTAAATGATATATAAAAGGATTTGTAGTGTTATTGTAAAATTTCAGGAATTTTCGGGGAATTTTAAGAGATTTTGTAGAATTTTAAATGTTGTCCTGCAATTTTGATGAGTTTGAAGATATTTTAAAAGGTTCCTAAGAATTGCGAGGGACTTTACGTAAATTTTATGAATTCTATTAATTTTAAGTGATTTCAATAGATTATTCTGATCTGAATTTGATAAAATTTCTAATACTTTTAAAGGATTTTAAAGGATATAAAAGGATTCTAACAGTTATTGTCAAATTTCAGGAATTTTCTGTGAAGTTTACGAAATTTTGTAGTTTTTCAGGAAATTTGAAAGATTTCAAAAGATGGGAAACTTCTATTCTTCAAATCAAAGTGAATAATTATTTGAAAAAAAGTTCGATGGATTTTATTTTCTAGCGTCCTTCTGCATTTTTATAAGTACACAAGGAATATTTTCTTCAAATTTCGAATAAAATTAAGGAAATCGTTGCCCTTTATAAAAAAAAAAGTTCTTTTGGATCACCCGCTTTCTTCGGTGAATTTCAGCCAAGATAATCGAGAGTTTAGAAATAAAAGGGTTTATTCCTGTGAGAGATTGTTAACAACCCTTTGAGTCTCGTGGTCAAAACATCTCAGCCGTGCATTATGTCTCACTCACCCCAGAAAAGCTGACGAACCTAGGAAAACATGTACATACGATCGAGCACGTTGAAGTCAATGCGTGGTTCGCTGCCTCGTAAAAAGGCTTTACACCTTGAAAACGCCTAAGCGGAGAACTACATATAGCTGATTACCCCCGGTGATCAGTGGACTGGAAACACCTGCCATGCTCGGATAAATAATTAAGGATACCCTCTGTGAAGGCTTCATGCACTAGCCACTTTCAGGCCTCATCTAATCAACTCCATGCACATCATATTTTATATTTATTATTTTTATTATCAATAGGAAAACATTTTTCCTTGGCAAGCTCACGAGGTGTAAAAATAACATGTTTAGTGATACTTGGAGTAACATCTATTCATGAATACATAATTATTAATTAATGATAATGATAATAATTTAAGGAATTTCAAATAATTCCATTTGAAGTGATATTATGGGAAAGTTTTTTAATAAATATGTCTATCATTTCTATTTGCATCTATATAGATGCAAATTTTATATGTATATATGATTTATATATGTTTCTTCATATGTAAATCAAATTTTTAAACCACCCTTAAAGGGGAATCGAACTACGGAGAATTTGCGTTTATATGAAATGACCCTTAAAAAAACACCCCTAGGAAAATGTGAACACTTCTGTAGCAATTTTTTAGAATATTTCTTTCAACGAAGCAGACAAAAAATTATCTTTACAATTGAGAAGAGAGAACACCCATAGAGAACATAAATCAACCTTGATGGGGGTTCTAGAATTATGTTTTGATCCCTTCGCTTTTTACAGAATTGCCTGTCATGCAAATCCTACAACATGATTTTACAATGTCAGTTTGGAAAAAATTGTAATCGCTTGTAAATGTATAAGATTGCATTACCACCCTTTGCGCTAAAAAAATGATATTTTACGCCATTATAATCTAACTGCCTAATATTCTGATTATAAAGAAACTTGAAATAAATGGACAAACTTTTTCTTCTTATGCATCATTTTTCAAAATTACCCAAACTTACGATCTCCGGACAATTTTAAAATAATTTTTTACTTGAACATCAATTCCACTTTACGAATATCATGAAAATTTTCACATGTAAAAAAATAATGGTTTGGTTTTTCAATTACTTTAAAACAAATAAATATAAAATGATAAATACACCTGACATATGGATTGAAATTCAATGTAAGAAGATAGCATATGATTTATTCCTATTAATGTTTAAAATAACGATTTTCAGTTGAACTTACGGACGAACGTTAAAAATCTATGTGCATTGAATATACTAACGATCTTTTAACATTTATGATTGTAATAAAACATTTAAAGAGCTTCAGATGACATTTTATTTGTTTAAAAACTTGTGTTATCTGAAAAACGTGTTTATGAAATATGAGAAGTTTAATTTAAACATTTGAAAAATTATGATAATAATTTAAATCAGTAAGTTTTGAGTTATAAAGTTCGAAATAGAATTGAAGACCAGAGTTGAATAAATCATCTTATCCTACATCCTTGGCGGTATCATTTTTCTTTAAGGTAAAAAAAGAAAAGGAAATTCGCAGATTATTAGTAGAAGCTCTGCTTTGAATATTCAACAAGTTTCCAAGCTTCCGTTCATGTATTTTCTGGGTTAACTCTGAAGGATCGATATACACCAGTTTCCATATGGAACCACGCTTCTATAAAATATTTGCTGTTTCTAATATTGTAAATTATAAAAAAAACAACTGCTATATCGGCAGGTCCTATTTTCGAAAAGTAAACCAGAAAAAATAGAAAAATATTAATTTTAACATTCATACATTAACTAATATTCAAGAATTTTAATTAATACTTATTAGACATTTTTGTTGATAAATTTGTACAAAGGATTTTCTTAATTTTAAAGCCACTTTTCATTTTCAGCTTTAAATTCCCGCAAAACTGAAAGTATTTTATATTAAATTGAATCGTTTGTAGAATTTCTAGGCAAAGCACGTAATAAAAATCCTACATCTATTTTAAAACATATTAAAATTGGCATCTTAAATTCTCTGGCTTCTTCAACCAAAATTTTCTTATTTACTTTATTTATCGTAATTTAAAAGATCTTAACTAATTTTCAAACTATTTTCTTATTTTTCTTTTTTTATTAGGTAATGTGTCAGTTATTTTGGAATTCTTCTAGAAATGACTTTTTAAAGTTATAGATTGCCCTAAGAAATTAGAAAATTTAAAAAACATGAGATTTTTCGAATATTTATTTGAAGTGTAGAGAATAGGAAATTAATTAGGGTAGAATTTTTAAATTAAGAAGTATTAAAAGTATTTTTGAAGTATTAAAGATTTTTTTTTATTTTTACATTCAAGGGAATAAACAAAATTTTTTTTAATTTTTCACAAACCTAAATTTTTATTTATTTACTGGTCAGCATTTTATTTTAAGAGATTGTTCAGAATTTAAAAGAATTTTAAAGAGACTTTAAACGATTGCAAAAGATTTTGAATGATTTTAAGGACTTTTTCAGGATTGAAAGGATTTTTTAAAAATTGGGACTTCCATAAATATTGTGGATCTTATGAAATTTTATGTGATTTTCAGGAACTTCAAGGACTTCAAGATATTTTAAGAGACTTTACCAACTTTTCTAGAATTTTGAAGAAGTTTAATAGGATTTTATCTAATTTTAAAGGATTTCACAAAATTTTACGCCATTTTGAGGATTTTATGAAAACATCATTTTACGATATTTCTTGGGATTTTAAATAATTTTCAGGGATTTAACAATATTTTATTGGACAATAAGTAATTTTAAAGACTTTTAATAGTTTTCAAAGGATTTCATGGAATTTCAAGTTATTTCGATGGATCTTAATGAACTCCATGAAATTTTAAAATACTTCAAACTATTTTAAGACATTTACAAACGATTTGAAAGATTTTACAAAATTTCAAGTAATTTTTAAATATTTTAAGGGATTTCAGTTGATTTCTACTAAATTATTTTTTAATTTACTTAAAATATCTCCAAATCTCATGTAATCCCTTGAAATTCCTTAAAGTCAGTTAAAATCTGATTAAAACTTTTAAATTATCTTGAAATCTTGTAGCATCTAGAAAAAACTTTTTTAAAAACTCCTTTGAAATTGCTTCAAATCTTTTGAAATCTCTTCAAATTCTGTGACCTTCCTTAAAATCAAATGAACTTCCTTAAAATATATTTAAAAATCCCCTAAATCCATTTTAAATCCTTAAAATCACTTAAAATGTATTTAAACATCTAGAAATAATTTCAAATTATTCTAAATGAATTGAAATCGTTTGAAATATTTCGAGATCCATTGAAATTTTGTTTGCAAAAATATTTCCCATGCTTTCTGTTGAAGTAAACAAATTATTACATAAATCTATTTTTTTACTGAAAATTTTTGAAGAAGAAAAAAATTCGTCTAAGTAGACGTCTGAAACTTGATCAGCTCAATTTTTAGATACTATAATAAAGGTTCCATATTTAGTTCTAAGGTTTGTAAATATTTTCTAAGGAAAGGATTATGATATTAATTTTTCAAATAAAAAGGTATTGATAACAAGAATTATAAATAATGCCCGGCAATTTTTCCAATGATTGTTTATCCACCTTTGTCAAAACCGATATTCCATATTTTTCGAAGCGAGTGCCAAGCAAGGGTATATTATTGAGAAGTAGAGCGTAAGGCGAAGACACTTCATCCGCGATGGGCGATTATTAAGATCTTTAGGGTCAACTAAGCGTCATACACGCAAGAAACACTTTCATCAGAACCGTAAGTAATTCGTTTCGTAATTTACTAAGTTGAGCGTAAAACGGCAATGAAAATGCTAATTTATGCGCAAAAAAGTTAAGTCGAGGGAAAAACGCGTGATGGAGGTGAGATGTGTTGTAACTCCAACAAAGCGATAACCCTTTTTTTAATAAAAGGTACATACGCCAATATTTTAATGAAAATATAAAAGAATGCTTTGACGTTCTTTATAGTGTCATCTACAAGCTCAGAGGAAAAATTTTTTTCACTGAATATAATTCTATATCTAGAACATTAACACCGACATATTCTTGTCTGAAGGACTTAAATATTGTTTATGTGTCATTCAGAACAAAAAAATGGAAAGCTTTTAAAAATATATAAAAAAGAGACGCAAATATTTAAAAAAAATGCATCAAAACTCAGAGGCGAATAAAGAAATGAGAGAATTTGTGATAATTATAATTTTCATTAGTACGTTTGCATGCATACATCTTTGTTTAGTTGTACGTATTTGTAAAAGTCTGAAGTTTCCTAATATTAAACTTGGTACGGTAAACTTTTGCGGTAGCAGAATTCAACTTAATGAGTGTGGCTGAATCCAACTTGCTGGAAATGCAGATGTACTGAACTGAACAATTGGTCTACTTTTGGTATAAGGAACTTGAGAATATGAAAATAAGGAGATTTGAAATTTATAAATTAGATTTGGAGCGGAAAATTACGTTATTTTCATTATAAAAAGTCTCTTATTTATCAAAATCTCTTGAGTTAAATAAAAAACGATACAAAAGAACTCTAAATTTCATTTAATAAATATTTTATTCCTGAAAATTGATATCAATTTTATTTTAATTAATATTTAACCCAGTTCAGCATAAATTTGCAATTTCCTAATGATAATGATAATTTGATGTCTAATGACGTCCAAAATATATCCGATTTAGTTAAAATTTAATGAAAGAACTTTTATAAGAAGATATTAAAATCAATAAACTCTTTTCAATAAACCAATAACGTTTATTTTTTCGCACAGTACAATTTCTTCATTAACAAATTGAATTGTCATTAATTCTAAAATTTTTATTGACAGGCCGCAGGAAACTAAATTTACAAAACTTGTCGAAACATGTAAATGAATAATTATGTACAATAAGGAACAATGTACAAAATACTAATAATAAAGCTCACAAAATATAACACGAATAAACATATCAAGAAATTGCATAGCATTTCTCGTTAATGAGATTTATTTAATTAAATTTGCGTTGGGCATCGAAGTTAACATACTCATTTATTAAAAATGGCACTTCTCTTAAATATTATAACGCATGTAGTCTTTTTCACATTCATTTATACGCAACACATTTTTTCATTGTTTTTATTTTTCCATACAACGTTTTCCATACATATTTTTCCTCACTGCCTCTATAAATACGAAAATTTCTCACAGAACACCACTTTGGATTTAATATGATTTCAATTACAAAAACAATGTCATTAACAATATTTATAATCAACTAAAATCGATAATTGCTAAAATGTCTTGAGTTTCGAAAATAAAGCTGAAAATAGTCACATCTATAAGAAATATAACTCATATTATTAAATAGGATGATATGATAATTGCGAATTTTATATTTCATTTGATAATATAATGTTCGCTTATAATACTGATAAAAAGTCTGATTTTCATTTTATCTATCACGCATTTTGAGTTTCGCGAATTTCGTAAAGTTTCACGAGTTACAAACTACAGCGTGTATCACACCCGGAAGTCCTGAACTATAATGTTTCAAAGTTCGCGGACTGATATTTGTGCACGATTGCACTCTCTATATATATTATATATATATAGTATTACGATTATGAAATTTTTAATACCGAATTTGTCGAAATTTCGAAAATTTGATAAATCCAGAACTTTTCTTTTTTCTGACAATTTTATTTGGACCGTGCAGTTAAAAATTACTAAGTTATTATCACATCGTGATTGTAAATTATTAGATAATGACTGGAACTTATGAAATTAATTGGCGTAAAGTATCTTAAAACAATAATATTTTAAAACAATAATATTTTAAAACAATAACACGTAAAAAGATACTTGAAACATATTTCAAATATACTTTCGAACCCACATAGAATATATCCACTTTGGCTAAACTAAACAAATTTTTCTTCAATTTTGTTTTAATTTGATTAACAATGGTTATTATTGCTGTCTAAAATCGACGACACCAATCAGTACCGCAGCTAGTCAGACTTGCTTTTAATATAGTGAAATACCATTCAAAACTAATCAAAACATTATTACAATCGACACATAAAATATCCTGCATAAAAATAATATCTTTTACAAAATCTTGTCAATTTTTCACAAATTGTTACTAATCGATTCTATCTCAAAAGAATGTAAAAATCGAGTAAAAATTCATGAATACACTTATAAGTAAAATAAATTAAAACTATCTCTATTTCATCTGCACGAAGAACATCAAATTGTACTCCTCTCCCATTTTCCATTTATACAAATACATAATTCGCGATTTACCATAAAAGCAGTAAAATACGTATAGACGCTGTAGATGCTTTAAATTACTTATTGCACGACTCTTCTCCTCTTATATAAAAAAAACCTGGCAGATTTGCGCGAACTTTCTTGTGCATACAACTATTTTTGACAAGAGCTTCAATTTTCTCTCGTTGTGCACAAGTTGCTTCCAACATTTACACAGGTAGTTGAAAGCTTTTATTTCTTGTGCATGAGAGTATACAAACTAGTTAACAATAAGTTCGCGACAGTTTTATTGTAAGAAACATAAGTTACAGAAGAAAATCTCAATGTCTTCAATTCAATCTCTTTTGCATGAAAAATTGATGATATTTTAATAACTCTACAATCTTTGTAAAAATGAAAGCCTCCTGTATCTGTGATTCGAAATTCGATTGACTTTTGAAGGTGGTTTTAACCGTTTTTGAGATCATTTACAGTAACGTCATATTCACGCCAGGAATTGGCAGCACACACACCATCGCCACGCCACCATTCATTCACATCCTTATAATACTTGGGTGAACGATTGTCGTGTAACATGGCACACACTCGACACCAAAAGTATGTATTTATAAATTCCCCAGTGCCTTTCCACTTGAAGTACGAGTTGTAAAGCTCGTCGTCATTGTCCAGTCGATGGAGGTACTCAGCGAGCTCCTTGGGCGACTTGAATTCATCCACGTGAATATAGGATCGATATGGTGCACTTTTAGCATAGTCTGTTGGATGTGCCCCCATCACTATTGGAAGAACGTTGTGCCTGCAAAAAAAAAAACAATTTATAATCAAATTTTTCCATTTAGTAATTGGAAGAAATAAATAGGGAAATAAAAAGTAACACGAATAAGAGAATTTTTATATGGAAGTAACTACTTCCAAATTTTATTATTATCTACCCAAACTCCCTTCAATTTAAATTATATTCAATAATTATATTCAGATAATATAATCTATTTAACAATATTCCGAAAAAAGGTTTAAAACGTTTCAGAAAATTATGTCTTACCCAACTGTGGCATTTCTACTGGAAACGACTTGTCTTAACAGAACGATCTTTTTCTACTGAAAATTATGTGTCTTACATGGATGGACTTTTTCTACTTGAGACTCTTTCCTTTATAGATTCGGACACAGAAAAAACAAGGACTGAAAGTGTTTACAGCTGAAATCAGTTTTTAGGCTGAATTTCAGTCCTTGTTTTTTCTGTGGACTACCAAAAACTACTTTTTCTACTGACACTCGCGCCTATTTCGCATAGATATTATGTCTTACTGAAATACACCGTTTCTACTGGAAATTCCGCGTCTTATCTAAACAGGATATTTCTACTTGGGACTCTGTCGTTCTACTCTCCGTTCTACTGACAAAAACTTCAATTACTTTAGTTGAAGTTTTATTCAATTTCCATAGCTGAATGATTTTAAATAAGATATAGTTGATTTTTCAACAAAATAGTCGAATTTTCAATCAGAAGTAATTGAATTTTCAACGAAATAGTTGAATTTTCAATCACAGTAAATGAGAAATGGTTGAATTTTCAATATATTGCAGTGTATGATCAATTGATAATTTTTTAAACAAGTTTCAATCTTAAAAGCTAAATTTTCCAATAGGAAATTTTCTATTAAATATTATTTAAGGGCACGTGATACTTTATATCATAAGAGCCAATTAGTTAAACCAATTATACATTCATAATAATAAATATTTTTATTTAATAAAAGTCAATAAACCTTCGCCTAATTTATTGACTATTATTAGATAAAAATATGTATTATTATAAATGTATAATTGGTTTAATTAATTTTCTCTTGTGATATAAAGTATCACATGCCCTTAAGTGGAAAAAAACTTGAAAATGAATTTTAATCTCTTAATTTGAATTTTAAATGATGATACAATGAAAAACTACTATTTTCCAGAAAGAATTTATGATTCAACTCTGAATTCGTCTATGCTTTATTTTGACGCTAAGAAACACCCTCTGTGCTCTACTGGAAAGAAAAATAGAGGGCAAGAAGTGCCCTCTCATGTCACGTAATGACCCTCACAGAAAGTAAGCCATGCGAAGTGTACAACTTTTGGCTCTAATTATCATTTTGATTATTTTTAGACAAATATTATCCATGCTTTTTGTAATATAAAATTAGAAAATAGTAAATATCAATATAATGAAATATCAATATAATAAAATACCAATATAATAAAATATCAATATAATGAAATATCAATATAATGAAATACCAATATAATGAAATATCAATATAATAAAATATCAATATTCTTACCCAAGTCCGTTAACAAAGAACTTCTCTGTTATGTAATCCCGGCAGTTTGAGTTTTCAAATGCGAGGTAGAATTTGTAATCAGCATCTAACATGTCAAAACAAGCTTGAGCTTGAGATCGTGGACAACGTAAGCTGCCACAAGCACCATAAATGTCGACTTGAATGTACTTTGACAATTCTTTGGCATAATGCATCCTTTGATTCCTTGGATGACAATTGGAAACGAACCAGGCAACCTGAAGAATAAAAGGCATTTCATCTTCAATTTTTCTTATTTTATCTTTTATTTTTTATTTCTAAAATCTACCCAAAGTTTTATTATCCACATTATTAGAATATTTTGTCTTAATCGCAATTTAATGCAAAAAATTTAAAAACTTGGTACGACTTTCATGCTGCAATTTCAGCACGTAACAGAATTCTAAATTTCAGAGATATCGATTTTCAGGGAGGATAGTCCACATCCATTGACCCAAATTCCTTGCAGAGAATGCATTATATTCATATGAAGAGTTCACACGAATTATCTAACATGGCATATACATTTTTATTTTTTTGATAAAAAGTAACTCTTGTTCAACAAATACGAATTGTACTTTTCTAATTTTATTCGAAGAGATTGTAAAATAAACTACCCGCACTGAAGTGAAATTTTCAAGTTCGTTGCACTTATGAGTCGAACTTTATATGTGAATCGATAAAACTGAATTATTATTATTATTATTATTATTATTATTATTATTCATTCTTTTTCCCAGAATTGAATTGATGCTTACCTTCCTCGTCTTGTTCGCTGCATAATTAAAAGTCTGTTGGATTTGAGTAACACTAGAATCATAATACTGCCATCTTTCATATGGCGCTACAATGTCACTATCTCGGCGATAAGTTGCAGTCCAATTCACCAGAACATTTTTGACACTCTGTGTGTGATATGGACATTCCAAAAAGTAGAGCATCCATACCTAAATAGAAAGAAAAAAAAGCTTAAGACTTTCTACTTATTATTATTCAGTTTCTCTTTGTGAGAATATTTTAACGTCAATTAACAATTTAATTTTCAAAAACTTGATTCTACATATTGAGTAAAATCATGAATAACGCTTTCAATCGAAATTAATTAATATCGAGCTCATTCAAAACAGATCAGGGACATGCGGGTGAAACACCTGCGAGTGAAGTAACAGAATCTTATTATTAAATGATAAAAAACAAATTAGCAAAACAATTTGCAGTTGAGTAAGCTTTATCTAGCCTTGACGTTAACCCTCAACGTGACAATGAGATTATAAAACCACGTCTTTCCTTTCCTTAAACTGCCTATCAAGCTTTATGGGCCATAAAATTCAGAAACACACTTTACTCAAAAGTGACGTAAACAAAGTCAGTACAAGGAAAATGTTCGTGAAAAGAATTTTTTTTTTAAGAATTCCAATTAATGAGATTCGTTTAATGTAAGAATGGGTTAATTAATATATTGGGAATTTGAATACCTGATTCAGACGTCTTCGTCCTACATGAGTCACATAATCTTTGAATAAAATTAAATCAGCTTCGGCAGGATTATCACGAGTTATTGTACACGAACTAACAGGGCAACCCTGTTTTATAAAAATATCTTGTCCCACTTTGGCCTCTCCCATCCCGTGAGGAACCAATATTCTCTTTAAGGGCGTATCAGCATTTGTTTTATTGTAATCTGGAGGTATGAACATCAGCTAAAATCAGAAAAATATATTTTAATATTATGAGATTCCTTTAAGGCATTTTAAGGGTTTTTTTTATGAATTTCAGAAGATTTTTTAAGAGATTTCTAAAGATTTGAAGATATTTCAGGTGATTTATAGGAGATTTAAAGTATTTTAAAGAATTTTATCGTATTTTAAATGTATTTTCAAGAATTTCATAGAGACTAAAGGATTTTAGATGATTTTAAGCGATTTTAGAGTTTCAAGAAATTTTTAAAAGAGTTCAAAAGAGTTTAAGAATTTACTAGAGAATTTACAAGATTTCAAAAATTATTGAAGGATTTCAAGAGATTTAGAGTGAATCGAAAGGATTTAGAATTAATTGAAGGGATTTCATGGGATCAAAAGACTTTAAAGGATTTTAAAAAATTTCGAGCGAGACCAAGAGATTTTTTTTGATTTTCTGGATTTAAATGAATTTTTAAGAGTTGAAAATAGTCATCAAAAGAATTATCCAGAGATTTCTATAGATTTCAGAATATTTCAAAACATTTAAAAGTATTTTATGAGATTTTAAATAATTTTATGGAATTTCAAGCGATTTTTAATTATTTCAAATGATTTTCATGAATTTCAAAGGATTTAATGGGATTTAAAATTATTTCAAGACACTTGAAGTGATTTATAGAAAATTTAAAGGATTTTTAAGAGAGTTCAGAAGAGTTTAAGATTTTTCTAAAGAATTCTAGAATAATTCTAAAGAATAATTGAAGTATTTTAAGAGATTTTAAGAGATTTTAAGAGTGAATTTAAGGAATTTCAAGGATTCAAAAGATTTTTCCAGAGATTTCATAAGATTTCAAGACATTTAAAAGTAATTCATAAAATTCTAAGTGATTTTATTAATGCCAAACAATTTTTGCGCATTTCTAGAGATTTAATCTCAATGGATTTGAAAATATTTTAAGTGATTTTACTGAATTTCAAAGGATTTTAAAGAATCTCAAGGAATTTTAAGCAATTTCAATCTATTTTAATCGATTTCAAAAGTTTTAAGCATTTCAAGAGATTAAACAAATTTTCTATGTATTTTCAGTATTATTATTAGGATTACAAGAATTACACTAGAAATTTGGAAAAAAATCCCAAGCACTTTCAAAATATCTTTAAAAAATCCTCAATATAAATTTATGACACCCTGCAAAATTTTGTTTCAATATAAAATGAATTAATATCCCATAAAATATCTTAAAATCCCTTAAAATTTTATAAAATTCCTCGAAATACCTTAAAATCACTTAACATCTAAAATCTCAATTAATTCCATAAAACCCTTTAAATTCCTTACCATTATTCTAAATTCCATTCAGCTTTATATGTATTTTATATATATAATATTTAGCTTTATATTATATATAAATTAATAAAAAAATTCACCTGATTAGTAACCCTATCATCTTTGGGATCTTCATCGGGCCAAAGACGTGCTAATCTTCTTCCACTATGTCGAGCCTTTAGAGCTGGTTGAGGTCGTCTTTTTCCACCTTTCATGTACCAAGGTCTTTTTGATAGGTCGGTAGTGTCCACAAAATTTTCTACCACGTTCGACACAACTGTTGCATTTGGTATCTATAATTTATTTTAAAAAAATTAATGTACCTCAGACTCTGTTCCCAAGACTTTTTATATAATAACAATTTTTTTTGCAAAATTTCTTGATTAAATAATGATGACTAAAGTGCTTACTTGGGGACCATCTACTGCTCGAACAGATTGTATTTGTCCAGCATCTGCACGTGAACTGTGCCAGATTTCTTTTTGCCGGACATTCATAATCACCAAAAATGTTCCCGTCAAGCAAAAAACGTATAGAAAACATCTTTTCAATGACAATCGTGGCAGACCCATGCCGCCTTGCAACCTCGCAAAGCTTTTCTTAGTCTTGTGTGTCAGTCATCTTTGGCGACATTTGACTAATCTGAAAAAAAGAACAGAGATATATTTAAAGAAATATAACTAAATATAAATATATCTAAAGAAATATATCTAAATATAAATATATATATAAAGAAATATATCTACTCTCTAAAATTCAATCAGTCGAATTCCGCTGATTTTCAGTAACTCTTTTCTCACGATTTTAATCAGTGAAAATTCACTGAGAATCAGTCAAAAGTCACTGAAATTTTCAGTAATCGTCACTAAACTACTAAAAATTTCAGTGACTTTCACTGATTTCCAGTAGATTATTCACTAATTAAAATTAAAATCCTGAGAAAAGAGTCACTGAAAATCAGTGGAATTTTACTGGAAATCAGTTAAATTTCACTGATTCCAGTTTAGAGAGTAAATTATTAGAGATTCACTGTTCCTCTGCATCATTTAGTTAGACTTTTACTATTAATTGTTATTGTTATTTAATATACTTTATTTCAGCACGAAAATTTAATTAGCTGCACTCAGAAAAAAACTTGTTTTAAATCAAAACTTTTATTTTAATAACTCAAATTAAAAATCTCCTTATATTAACGAAAACTTTCTTTTTTTTTTTTAAATAATTTTGTCCGAATCAAACGAAGTTTCTTTGATTCAAGCAAAATTATTTTGAATTATTTTAATTTAAAAAAACTGTGTTTAGTTAAAAAAAAAAATTGTTTGAATTAAAGAAATGTTTCTTTGACCGTATATCAATACTTTGATTTCTTTGATTCAAATAAAGTTTTTTTGATTCAAAGAAACTGTTTTCTGGGTGTGCAATTAACGTTTTAAGAACATTTATTTAATCGAAATGTCGGCAGAGCTTAACTATTTTGATAAAATCTTTAATGCATATTATGAAAGCCTTGCACTACTAACATTTGCAAAATGATATGTTTTATCACTATCTCATATTTAATATTTAATATTTAGAATGTATCTTAATATACACTAAAATGTATTAAACTTAATCTGAAGTGAAAGTGATCTAAATACATTCTAATCATTGCAAAACCCAGATGTCATTGTAACATCGAATCTGCGGGTGAATGTTTCGGAATATTTCAAATTAACCGAGCAGAAGAAACTTAAAAATGGAACTCTGATTTCAATCTCTAGTTACTTATATGTGGACTAATCCGTCTATAACTTAAACGAAAGGAACTGAATGCTGAATGGATTGGGTTATTTCTCTTTCTTCGAAAGGAGTAAAGCTATTTTTGTACAACAGGAAACATGATCGTTATTTCAGAAACACCAGCGATTCGATATATATTTAAAGATTTTTTATAGATATCGTTTATTCATAAAGCAATTACTAATTTTTGTTTAAAGTACCTGGATAAACATTTCACACATTTCACCGTCTAGTGCAGAGTGTCAGTTTTTGCGACCTCGAACTTTTAGCGTCTGTTACGTTCGAATAAATAAGTTTACCCAAGTTATTTCAGTTTCGAAATATAAACTCTTATCGTGCAAATCCAGTTGCAGTTGAAGATATCAAATTCCGTGAAGTAATGGGATACAAGAATACAATTCAGATAAAGTGATTACTAAAAGATTATCTTTAAACTTATATTACAGAAAAAATCTTATAATAATGAATTATGTAATTTATCAAAATCCGTATAAGATTAGAAGAATTTTATTTATTTTTCAATAAATTAATGTTGAATTAACAAAAGATTCTTGGATTTTATATTAGAAGTAGAATTAGAAACAAACTAGATGTCAATATTCCTGGCGGAAAAGAGATAAATAAAACAGAAGGCTAGTGATTATCAAGGTTTTCTGTTTAACATTATCTTTAAATAATAAATTATGTAAATCAGACATGTTCATAGAAATATTTAATCTGACAAATGACATATACATAATAATTGCTAAATAAATAAGACGTTTGTCTATGAATGTCCCAAGTGTAAACAAAAATTTAATCAATTAATCAATAAAATACCTGTTAATATAGAAATAAAATATAGAAATATATAATTATATATCTCTATATAATAATATATTGATTTGGATTTTAATTAGAGGTAAAACTATATTTTCTCGCGTCAGAGATTTCTAGCTTTAATTACTGGACTAGATTAGGTATATTGGTAGAAATCAATGTGCACTCAGATTCTTCACTAATGAAGTTGATGTAAATTGCAATTTATTACTTAATGCTAGTAATCAATATTTAATATACATATAATGAACTTTGCCTTTAAATTGGGCGTAACCAATATTAAATTCAATGGACTTGCCTTAAAAAGAGCCTAAAAGCCAATCGATGCAATTTCATTATATTTTCAATAAACAAGCTCCGCAAAAAAATTAAAAAATGATATCGAAAAGAAAACGTACAAAATATATTTGACAACATATTTCATCCAACATCTATTCCCCGTAATAAAATATTGTACTTTTATTTATAGAAGAAACTCAATGAATTATTCAATCCTAATCTTTTAATCTTTATATCCACATTCAATAAAACACCCCAAGAAAATAACCCATTCTACAATGTACACTATATATTCTTTGATAGCATTTAGTAGAATGTCATTAAACAAAAATGACACAAAAATCATTCAAAAAATGAGTTTATCACCAAAAATTGCAAAAAACGCCCTTGAAAAAATGGATCGACTCACTGTGCAATTGTCGCGTGTCTTTTAAGTTGACAGAAGTGTTATTAGCGCCATAAAATACACTGACTATCGACAGCCCAACTCCCAATGACTGCCACAGGTTTTCACACAACACCCACTAACAAGTCACGCGAGAAAATTCGAATACACATGTCAGAAGGACTCATATTTCTTCCTTTTTTAATATCGCCAAAAACGATCGATTTTTACTATTAGTATTAATTTAAATTGAGTTTAATTCAAATCTTGTGTGTTGTATTTATATTTATATGTTATTCTAAGAAAATGAGGAAAACCCGGCTCGTTTCGACCCTTGACCCGGCGTTTCGTTTCCCTCTGATATACCTTATCCGAATGATTCCTGTTTTGTACAGAAGTATTGGACCCCTCCTTTGAGACTCACAGTCCAAGGGAAAATCCATAAAGGCCGCGTTTGCGCTGTTTCTGTTTTGCATTCGGTGCACACTTGTGATATCGCAGATCGACTGCAAGGAGTCGAGAGGCGCGAAATAGCTTGTATCATTATAATTCTCTTATCACTGCTGATAAGACTATTATTTAATAGTTCATAAAATATTTCAAAAATTTTTTCTAGTTCATGGATAGAGTTTTGACAGATGAGATTACTAGGGCTTGATTGATGAGAAGTTTGAAACAGTATCACTGCTATGAAATTATAGTTATTAGACTCAATTCGACAGGTTTTTGTTTACACCCAGAAAAAAAAAGTTTGTTTGAATTAAATAAACGTATATTTGTCTGAGAAATGACAAAGAAAATTTCTTTGTATCAAAAATATCAAAGAAAAAATATACGTTTATTTGATTCAAACAAACATTTTTAAATTATTTAAAAATGTTTATTGGATTAAGAATATTAAGAAAAGGCTCTAAAACTATTTTATTCTTATTTATATATATAAAGACTACCCTAGCGAAAGCTTCGGATCGAAATTCATTCCGAATCATTCCGAAATTTGTATCGGAACCAAACAGTTTCATTCCGATCTAATTTTTCTAATCTAATGTTTTCATTCCGATTTAATCCAAAAGCCATCCATAAGCAATTCGAACTTTTAATTTGAATGAATTCGCCAATCCTAATTAATAAAAATTAATCCGAACTTTCAATTCGAATGAATTCGGTGAATCAGGACCTTCAATAGAAATAAATCCGAATTAGTCCGAATGTATTCAGTCAATCAAGACCTTCAATAGAAGTAAATCCGAATGATTCTAAAAAATTCAGATAAATTCGGATTTATTCGGATTGAAAGTTCGTATTAATTCTGATTGGAGGATTCATTCGAATTGATTTTAAATGAGCTTCGAATTAAATCGGAATGAAACTGTTTAATTCCGATACAAATTCCGGAAAATTTCGAATTGATTCGGAATTAATTTTAATCCGATGCTTTCGCTAGCCAAGTAATCGACCATTCCGATATTCCTGGTATTCTTGGTATTCCTGATATTGTTTATATTGATATTACAAAATATTCCGAAGCATTCCTGAATATTCATAAATATTCCCACATATTATTATTATTATTATTATTATTATTATTATTATTATTATTATTATTATTGAACTCGTACAAAGTATATCATATGATTAAATTGAAACCTTCTTTATTCGCACATTAGATTATTAGACTATTCTTATATTATTAGATTAATATTATTTTAATAGAAGAAACAAATTCTGCATTCAAAAAGCATTGTTCCCGATCATTAAACAATAGTTTCTATTGAAAAATAAGAGTAAAATAGTTTTTCTCTTATCCTTATCCTTTTATCCACTTTAAAGGATTTAAATGAATTTCAAAAGATTCTAAGTAATTTAAAATAATTTCATAAAATTTTAAAGAAATTTTTATGAATTTCAGTAGAATTCACATGAATATCAAGATTTTCGAGTAATATTAAATTATAAATAATATTTCTGAATTCTTTAGTCTCTTAAGGATGTTGAAGCTAAGTTCTAATCTAAAAATTCGATTTCTTCATTTTACTCAACAAATATTAAATTTAGAATTTTTTCCGTCTGTAGAATTAATAAATTTTTATCGAGAATTATGCGTACAGAGCAAAAAATTATCTAACACAAATATTTTTTAAATATAAAATTAAAATTCAATATCGAAATGATTGGAAATTCCATAAATTTTCTAGAAATTTATCCGGAATTCTCAAAAATAGTGGGTTATTTGTACATGTTTGTAGATTAGATTCTTATTATTATTATAAGAGTAAACTAAACTACTTAAAAGTTGAAGAACGGATTATAAATTAAGATCTCTCTTAAGCCTTTTTTAAAATTAATCGGCTTAGGTTTCGTACATTGTCTGGCTTCCAAAAAACTTTGCTGCGCCTATTTGAAAAATATTTATTTCCTCTTTTCAAGTAAAATAAATTGCATTAATATATTTTTAGCAACTTTCATACCTAGATAACTGTGCGTTTCTACTCTTGAACGTGAAGTTCAATCTAATTTAAAAGCTTATTATTAGCTTTTACAAAACAGTTTTGGGACGCTTAAGGAGATAAGCCTTAATACCAGGGTTACTCAATACTGTTTGTTCCAATTTTTTGAGCGCTGGATAATCCTTATTTACATCGTGGCCAAGAAAATATGTCAATAAATGACATAGTGAAGCGAAGTACACATCAGCCCACGTCATCTATAATGAATGCAAATCAGCTTATTAGAGACTATTTAATTAAATATTTTAGCATCTCTATTGAATCCCAGTTTGAAAACCACTTCTATAATAAAATAAGTTGTTTAACAATACTTTTATAAGAAAAAAATCAACAATATTTTAACGACTACATATCCCAATTTCATTTTAAAACATTTTTATTATTTTTAATTAACATAATAAACTTATGGAACACAAGTTTTATTAAATAAAGTTGAAAATGAGTGGGCAATATTAAAATATACATAAAACCCTGAATGTATGATTGATTTTGAAATTATTAAGCTTAAAAAATGGTAGTAAGCATTTACCTTGCCCCCAATAAAGAATCCTCCATTTCTCTTCACTTGTTCCTCAAACTTAGCCATGAATTTTTTGTAACTATCCAAAGCTCTTTCCTTCAAAGCAGCTTTGAATATGGGGTCCTTTTCTCCGTGGACTTGAGCGTGTGCTAAAAAAATATGAATTTGTAAAAGAAATTTTTATCTGATAAATTTATCTATTTTTCAATTCTATTTTTATTTTTTCAGAATAAAAAAAAATAACTCACGTGCTCTCATATCATCTATGTTGTCAACTGCAGCATCTATCTCTAATGCTTCTAAGTCGTTGTTGCCATATAGATTGAATTTTTTTGCAAGATAACGACAAATACTCCTCGATTGATTATATTTTTTTCCGTCAATCTCCAAAACCGGCATTTGACCCATTGGCATCTCTGTATATGAATTATAAAAATGAAATAAGAGACTTCCTTATCAATAAAAAATTTGAAATTATCTTACCATTTTTATGTTTTTGCCAGTCATCGAAGCTGTAACGTATATCTTCGAATTGAGCTCCTCCATAGCTAAGCATAAACCTTATCGACTCACCCAGGCCAGTCAAGTTAAAATAATACAACTTATAAGTCGACATGATAGCAAAACTTTGTTGCAATTTTAATAGCTCTTGATATAAAAAATTTTTCAATTACTTTTTCTTTAAAAGAAACCAACGGACAAGCAGATTTAACTTTCAGAATTTATTCACATTCACGTCCTTCACGTATGATCTTACAAGTAACAATCATTTTAATTGTTGACTAGAGATCTTCCATAAATCACGTGATTTCTTTAAGAGGTGGAATGGAAAGGGTTCGATGAAAGGCCACGTTGTTCTACGTGGAGGGGACTGCTAAATTGGTAATTTAATTCAGTTAAAAACTTCACTTTAAATTTCGCCTTATTTACCACAAATTTTAAGGAAAAAAATAGCCAAATAATTACCAATGATATTAAAATGTATATTTATTTTATCACAAAGTATAAACTATTATCTTTACAGCTCAGATGGCAACATTTTATAATATATAATTAGATATACGTTAAGTGAATGATATAAAGCAAAACTGTGAAAATAATATATTAATACTTAAGATATTTAGACTTTAAGTCTCTTCATAATACAATGTAGGTGCACTTGGTAGATTGTGTTCGATAAAATCGACCATTTAACATTCGGACTCGGGGCGCTTGGCTACCCAAGCTTTGATTTCAGGGATGGCGAGTACTTTTTCCTTTAACGCTTTCAAAGCATCATATTCCTCAACAATGTCGTACTTGGTCATGAAGTTCAAGTAATCCAAAAGAGCGACGAAGGTCAAATCAGCCCAGGAAAGAGCACCACCAACAAAATAACCTCCGTTATTTTTTACCTGCTCGTTTAGACGCTTCAACAGGTAAGGAACGCGTTCTTTCATCTCCTTCAGTTTTTGCTCCTTTGCTTCAGGGTGGGATTCATAATGGTAATTGCCACATCCTAGAATATGAAAGATAAGAGATTAATAATCTGAACTGAAAAGGCATGAAAAAAATAATCAAGTTTCAGTTTTTTAGATGACAATTAATGAGTCTATTGAATTTAATATGAAACGCTTTTTTAGCAAAGGTATGTTTTCAACCTATATTATGGTTGAAAGATATGTAAAAGAATTTTGAAGGTTGTTGTGGATTTTAAGACATTTTAAAGAATTTTAATTGTTGTGAAATTTTAAGGAATTTCAAGAGGATCTAGGAATTTTAAGAGGTTTCAAGATTTTTTTTTAGTAATTTGAAGTGATTTTCTGAAACTTTAGAAGATTTTAATGGATTTGAAAGTTTTCCGTGAAATGTTAAATGATTGAGTAATGGGGGAGATTATGAAGCATCTAATCTAAGAAATACCCACTTGTACGGAGGTCAGTAATGGTTTCGACGGTAGCATCGATTTCATAAGCTTCGAAGTCATCCTTGCCGGCAAGCCCACACTGTTTAGCAAAATAACGAGTGATAGCAGCAGACTGATGCATCTTTTTTCCAGCTACCTCGAGGACAGGAACTTGGCCAAAAGGCATCTCTAAAAAAATGATTGAGAATATTTAGAAACTTTAATCATTCTTTTTTTTTCTTTGAATCAATTAGAAAACTTCATTTTATTTTTAGAAATTCAACGGAAAACTTCTTGTTCATTCTTATCGCATTTTTCTGAGATTCATGATTAGTCAGAATTAGTAAACACCTATCAGATGATTATCAACTTCATACAACGTTGTCTATAAAAAGTACTCGCAATCTTTTCCTTTTCCGATACTGAAAATTAATTATGTTACATTTCATTGTTCGTTCATCGTTTTTCTACATAAAAGAATATGCTCCTTGATTCTATAATATTCCAGATGTGACTATAAAATTCATAAGTAAAAACTGGTTTTGCAGTTGATATTTAATCTATTAATTTGTAATCTTACGTATTTCAGCCTTCGGATTCTTTTTAAATTAAATATGTAAAATATATTACTGGATTATTTTCTTACATTTAAAGAAAAATGCCTAGAAATAAATAAGTCAAAGTTATGTACTTCAGATATAAGAGTATTCAAAAAAAAACTTACGATCTTTAAGTTTTGGCCAGTCTTCACGTGCAAAACGATCATCCTCAAATTCGATCTTCGCATAACTCAAAATAAAGCGGATTGGCTCTCCCAAAGCCTTGACAGGGAAGTAGGTCAACTTGTAGTTAGACATATTTCTGAAAATCATAAAATAGTAAAACTTTGATTAAAAATGATAAAGTTAATTCCTTAGGTTTATTTTCGAATTAAAAAAAGATTAATTTTATTAAACGTGAAGAAAATTAATATAAGGTTTCATTTAAAACAAGATAATTAAATATACAGAAAGTAAACATAAGTAAAAAAAACAATTGATAGGAAAAAAGGTAACACAGGAATTAAGAGGCTATATTTATAACAAGATAACAAGACATTTGAATTTGCAAAAAGTGAAAATAAGTAAAAAAAAAAACAATTGATAAGAAAAAAGATAACAGAGGAATTAAGAGGAATGAAAATTATCTTAAACAAAAGAACATTCCAGAACATTTTCACTTCGGACACGTCCTCGTCCTCCGTAAAAAAATTTTGAAGTTCCGAGATATGATTGATTATGATTCATTAAATTGACATGATTTCATTTAAGATTATATTATCACAAGCCGAAAACTAGAAAGAAGCCATCTGAATTTACAGAAAATAGAAAGTGGAAAAAAGGTAACAGAGGAATGGAAATTGTCTGAAACAAAAAAACATTCCAGAACATTTTCCCTTCGGACTCGTCCTCGTCTTCTGTAAAATAATTTATAAATTCCGAGATATGTAATGATTGATTAAATTAACATGACCTCATTCAAAATTATATTATTACAAGCCGGAAACTAGAAATAAGCCATCTGTATGCAATTCTTAAAATAAATACGTAATTGGACTGTTAATACTTATATTCGTAACTAATTCCAATTTAAAACATTTTTGAACATATGGAATCTGTGAAAACTGGTTAAATGTTAAATCTTGAAAAACATTCGCGATGGTGCACGGCGTCACCATGATGGATGCCGGTCCGGCATTATACATTTTACGTATTTCCAAATTAAAAATATATTGAAATTACTACAAACCTTTTCTATCACTTTGTCTGCTTAGCAAACTCTTAAAGTTTAATTGTCTGGATGAGCTTCTTAATGATATCAAATTGCAAATTACTTCTCGAGCTTTGGAATGCTTTCGAATCGGAAAGCAAAGAAGAAATGTCAAGAAATTATTAATGAAGAAGGGGGTATTATATATATATAAGTCAGGCGCGTAGGCAGAAAAATTATTCGGGGGGGTTTTCATCATCGTGTCAGCAAATATTGTAAATTCATATTATTACATCATATTATCCACGACAACTTGTCTGCGATTTCGGGGGGTTCACCCCAAAAATCTTTCCTTGGCAACAGGCATGATGACAATTAAAAATTTTAATTCTACATTACCAAAGATAATAGATATGTAATATCTTTTATGTTACCCAATTTTAATTATCCCGCCGTATCCGGTTCCGGTACTGCGACGACATCCGGCAAACGGGGCAACCTGCGCGCGCAGCACGTGTTGGGTTTCTGCTAGAGAAATTCTGCAATTGACTGTAATCTGGCGCGCGATTCAAAATCGAATTAAATTGACCAATGGGAGAATTTCTCCAGCAGTAAGCCTAAACAATGCGCGCGCAGGCTGCCCGTTTGAGAACACTGGACACCCCTTGATGTCAGGTGTGTATAGTTTCTTCTTTCTTGTCATGTATCAATGGTTAAACATTATTTGAAACAAATAAAGTCACAGTTGCACTAAAATGAGCGACCAGAGAAACTCATCGGAAAGGACTAATAAAAATAAAGGAAAAATCAGATGTGAAAAACATTGTAAAAAAACTGTTGGATGAAAAAGAAAATTCATTTTCGCGCCCTTTCGTAGTTTGTGTTTGGAACTTGTTGAAGACGAAGGAGGAGGGAGTAGCGCGAAGTGCGTGAAAGCAGCAGGTGATGCTTTATAGAAAATGGAGCACAATACATGTTTGTTTTTAATAATATAAAAAATGTTTTGTTTGTTAAAAAAACTGTGAAGTGTTCCCACAAAGATGGAAAGTTTATTGCCATCGGAGATAGCAAGACTAGTTCTTGGTAAGTTTACTATATTTTGTAAAAAAAAATAAACTGACCTAACCTACATACATGACGCGGGAATAAGATTATATTATACAAGTAAAAGAATTTTCTTGTTTCTTTTGTAGAACACAGAATAATTTTTCACTAAGATATGTATTTTTAAGCTTCTTATACTATAAATACTTTTCATAAAGTGTATGAAGTATATGAGGTATATAAATAAAGAGAACAATGGACTTCGAAACCTTGATACTAAATTTTAGCTTCTTCAATAAACTTATATAGATTCATTAGAAAATTGTCTTCTTTTTTATACTTATCTATGTGTTTTTTAAATTAATTTTCAATTTCCGTGAACAAATGTGTTGAGTTTATTAATGCCTGTGTAAAGTAATTTATTTTGCATCAAGGACATGAATTTTGTGAATTCTTGCTCACAACTTTTGAGTTCTTTGAGAAACAAATTAAAATTATATAGTTATTGTTATGATGAATTAGTTATTTACTCATTATGACGTTAATTTTATTATTAAAACTAGTTTACATCATTGAGATAGTTTTCGTTAACACTTAGGTTAGGTAACCCAAAATTACCTACAATTTAAGTTTTTTTATGTAAAGCTTTGGAATTAATGAGTGTCTGTAAATGTAGTGTACAAAATGATGAATTTTAAAATTGAAATATTCTAAATTCCCTACAGTTTCAATATCAAATTACGAAATATTTTCAGGATACCTTGAAGATCAAAAGTGTGACGATGCTGCCAAATCCTTCCTAGAAACATCTCCACATTTAGAAGAATGTCGCATGGTTCTTGCTAAAGGAAGAAGATTTACCAGAGTAGTTGGTGACATGACGCTAAATGATATTTTAGAAAAATATTCTTCTATGCATGCACTTAGTAAGCATTTTGATAAACTCTTATAATATTTCTGAAACTCAATTCCCTTAATGAATGTAATTCAAAAGTAGTACATAAAAATATCCTTCTTCACAGTCCAAGAAAAGCTGAACAAAGTCCCTGATTGCGAACAGTTGAAACAATCCGGAGATTTTCTCGAGCAACTCAGATTTCTGATAGATGGATCCAGAAGTCAGCGATTTGTTGTAAATATAAATGTACCCACACAGGTATATATCATGTTCTCCTAACTTGACACATAAAATATTATCTATTTACATGAATTAGAAGAAGAAAACTATCAAAGTTCCGTTTTTCCGAGTATCAACTAAATAAATCACTTTACAGAACGCCGTCCCAACTTCTGGTGGATCTCCAATCATATCTAGTAGTATTAGAAAAAGGCAACGAAGTGGAACAGATCGAGATCGTGATCGCTCTAAACGTTTTGCCAAATCGCATGTGGAATCTCTGGAGAAACAGAATCCAGAGAATGTTCAATGTAAATTCTATTTAAAATAACACGATACTTCTCTGTTGCTTCTTATAAAAAATATTTCTTAATACAATTCATTCATTTCAGTATACTGTGATACAGTAGAAGCGACTCCAGCAGAAAGTTTACCGGGTCACATTGTTTCAAAAAAATCTAATGCAGGAGGGAAGTCTTTGTCTCTTAAGCAAATTTTCAGCCTTAGCCAAACTGAACGTAACGAGTACGAAACTGGAACATCTTCAGGTTTTTTTTTTTTACTTTCAATCAAATTTTGTAGTATTTCCGCTTTATTGGTTTACGTTTTATCAATGAATGCTGTTAGATATAATTTGAATTCTTTCTTTCGCAGGACAATCGGATAGACTGCTAAATTCTAATCTAAATGCTCCAAAAAGTAATAGTGAGGAGAATGTTCGGTATAATAATTTTCACGTAACGCCGAGCAAGTGTACAATGTCTACTAGTACAGAGGAATTAATTAAAAGCTATCCTAGTACTGGAGTGCAAACTGCACCATGGGATGTAAGAGACTTAGGAGGAACAGTGAACTACGAACCTCTGCATAATTTAAGCGTAAGTCATCAAATATGTAAATAAGTTATTTGACTCAAATATCGAAATTATATAAAAAGTATTTAAAATCCTTTCTTTTTAATTTTAGTTACTGAGTAAAGAGTTACTGCACCGTAAAGAGTTACACGAGCGAATAGCTGATAATATCAACAAGAGTATTGTGCCTATGGAATCAACACCTTTGAAAGAAGACGAATTTGGTGCTAATACTTCGTTTATGGCTTTAAACAATTCTGATATTTTTAAGTCAATCGTTCGTGAGACTGACAGTGACCCTGCATTTCAGCAGTTTATTCATGATTACATTGAACCTATTCCGGAAACAGACACGAGCCCCGATGAAGATTTAGACTCTAGAAATAAACCTGAATGCATTGAGAGGTGTGTATATGATGATAATAATAATAGTAAGAATAAATAATTGTATAAATAATTACATACCTTGAAATTTTTCTTTTTCATAAGGTTTTAACTCTCAGTTCAGTTTTTTTCTTTAAATTCTTTATTTTTAAATAGTTCAGGTTTTTTGATCTTTTTATATTTTATTAATGTTTAATTAATTATTATTAATAATTATTAATAATAATTAATTATTGTTTACTTAAATTTGCTCTTTAACCATTGAAGACTGACCTATTATTTCTGATATAACTTATAGTTCTGTTTTCGTAAGTAACTTCAAAATTTTATTCAACATTACAGGGAGCACCAACAAAAACTCGAATGTTTAAACTTTGATATGGACCTTACAATACCCGAAGGAGCTGATAAAAGAATAGAGCAAATGGGTGGTTCGAAGGAAGTGCCATTAAAAGAGAGACTGCGTAGTTCTAAGCAGCATAATATTCGGCCTGAGAATGAAGGTAATAAGCAAGTCGACCAAGGGAAAGAAGTCAAATCATTGGAAGATCAAAATGCTGCTGCTATTCAAAGTATTATAAATGCTAATTTTGCACATATCGCACCATCGCAAAGCGATTCATCGACCATTAAACCATTAGAAATTGAAAATAATACATGTTCAATAGTAAGCCTGAAAGAAGTAACTAAGGAACCTGAGACTATACCTGCAACTTCAGAGCCGCCGAACAAACCTGTAGTTCTAAATACCTCCATTTCAAAAATTAACGAAAGTATCAAAATTATTGAAATTCAGACTGAAGTTGAGAAATCTAACATGGAAGCAAAGAAAACTATTGAGCCTGAAACCACTGTGACTAATGTTAAAGATAATAAAACATCTAAAAGAAAAGAGAAAAAACCAGTGAAAAAAGCGCCTATTCAGGTTCCGCAGTTGGTTACAGAAGATGAAATGATGGTAATGCCAACTCTGATTCGATGCTCTAAAAACGATATTGGCAGTTTTTTAGCAGTACCGCCTAAGTGTAAGTGAAATTTTTTATCTCACTCAATTTGCCTCATTCAATTCTCTGATTACTAGGAAAGTATGATTAAATTTAAAAAAAAGCTATTAAAATCAACTAAAATTTCAAAAAATTATACCATCCTTAGTAATTCTTTAAAATCATTTGCAATCCTGTAAAATTTCTTGAAATTCCCTAAATTATTAACATTTATTAAGATTTTTATTGGATCTTTTGTTACTTATTTCGCATATATTTTTATTTAAAAAAAAATCACTTTTGCACCTATTTTAATGACAATAGGTACTGTGATGATTGATAGTAAACCTATTAATTTTTTTAAACTTTTTTCAACATCGATTGTGCGACACTATGAAGTACCAAAGTACAACACTGGATTGTTTACTTTTTTTTTTCTTTTAGATCCAACTATAAACAATGTGTTAATTCCAAACGCATCGAATTCTCAATTTATACCCATTGCTCCGAAGCCATCACAAGGTTAGAAGTTAAAAATGTGAAAAAGTGATTTTTTTAAATAAAAATATATGCGAAATAAGTAACAACAGATTGAATAAAAATATTAATAAATATTAATAATTTTAAGGAATTTCAAAAGATTTTAATTTATTTAAAAGAATTTCACAGGATTTCAAAAAAATTCAAAGCAGTTTAGCGATATATAGGATGGTATATTTATTTAGGGTTATATACCATCCTTCAGTAATTCTTTAAAATCACTTGAAATCCTGTAAAATTTCTTGAAAATTGTTAAACTGCTTTGAATTTTTTTGAAATCCCATAAAATTCTTTTAAATCAATTAAAATCTCTTGAAATTACCTAAAATTATTAACATTTATTAAGATTTTTATTCAATCTTTTGTTACTTATTTCGCATATATTTTTATTTTTAAAAAATCACTTTTTCACTTATTTTAATGACAATGGATACTGTGATGATTGATAGTATACCTATCAATTTTTTAAAACTTTTTTTAACATCGATTGTGCGACACTATGAAGTACCAAAGTACAACACTGGATTTTTTACTTTTTTTTTCTTTTAGATCCAACTATAAACAATGTGTTAATTCCAAACGCATCGAATTCTCAATTTATACCCATTGCTCCGAAGCAATCACAAGGTTAGAAGTTAGAATTTTCCCATTTTACGAAAGTAATTTTTTTATAATCTTTGATTAACTATTGGAAACATAAGCCTTGAATTTTTTATATTAATGTTTTTTTAATTTTATTTTATGTTTTAAGTAAATATAAGTTCAAATAAGATTCAAAGGTTGCAATCAGTTTAATTAATTAGGATTATACATTTTATACATTGAATATATACAATCCTATTTTGAGGCTTATAAGATTTTTTAAATAATAGCTTCCTGAAAGTAATAACATATATTTTTCAGCTCCAGTTCAGGAACCTATTTACTGTAAAACAGTAAATGTGACACACAGAGTGAAGCCAGGAATATCAAAGTTTTCAAAAATCATTCCAAAATTCCCGCCGAACACGAATCCAACCACCTCGTCGAAAACAGATACTACAACAACTTTACAGAAAATTGTTCCCGCAGCTCTACCGAATTTGATGCCAACATCTTTGCCTAATCTCTTGTCAGTCGGTTCGTCGAAACCGAATTCTGTAGTTCTGTCGAATCCAGAATTCGTAGCTTCGGCAATAACAACAGTACATTTGCCAATAACTCAAAATCTTCCAATTGCAAATACAGTAGTATTTACTGAGCCGAAAGTTTTAACTCAAGTAAACTATCAGTCAGTGAAATCATTTTCAAATATCGAAAGGGAAAGTAGTGACAATTATAGTATGCCAAGTAATATTCAAATCGAATTGTTGAATGCACCAAATGTTAAAGAATCGAGTGCTAAAGATACAATATTTCAAGAATCAAGTGCTAATGAATGTATAATTGAGGCACCTGGATCTCCTTCCTCCTCAAACAATAGAAAGGAATCCATAACACTTTATGCGAATGAAAATAGTAAAGCGGCACTTTTAGAAGCTGCAGGATTGCCTTCTTTTAATATAGAGGATTCTATGTCATTTTCGCTATCAGGCCTTTCGCCCTTTTTAAAATTAAAAAGTAGTAAAGATTCAGTATCGAAAGATGCATATAATGCACCTAATGCACCTAATGCACCTAATGCACCTGATGAACCTTCTTGTACTGAAAATGCGAACGCAAGCCAAAACGTCACAGATGTTTCCACTTCTTCAGTTATAAAAAGAAGCGAACTGATAACGAGACGAACTCCAAAATCCCTGATCAAAAGTAGGTCTAAAAATCATCGGCTAAGCTTATCGACTCCTCGAAGACGACATAGTCACGTTAGAGCTTTAGACTTTGGAACGCCTGCAAAATCTTCCAGTTCCGCAAATAAATCTCTTAGCAATAAATCGCCAAATGCACATAATCGTTCAAAAGCACTTTGTAGAACTTCCTTGTTCAAATCACCACCTTTCAGCAATTCATCACCGGTTTCGCAGAAGGTTAAAAGTCCTGAGAAAGAAGGTGCTTACAAAGTGCCAATAGCAACGAGAAGTCCTGCTCCTAAATTAAAAGGAGATTGGGAAAGATATACAGGAGTGGACATGATTTTAGGTGGAGCTTCTCCCAATAGTAACTCCAATCCTCCTTTTCTAGATAAACCAAAATCGGAAATTTCTCCTCCAGCACCAAAGACTTTGAAAAGTTGGGACACGGATTTACGCCTCGCTTTAGCAGCAAGTTCAGAAGAGCCTAAGAAGAAAGAAAGAGTGAGGAAAACTGAACGAAGGGTCAGGAAAACGAAAACTCCAAGCAAAGGCAAAAAAATAAAATTGTTAGAAGCTAAAAAGAATAAGAAAAGAAATTCAAAAACTCCTAAAAAGGATGATGTGATGTCTGATCAGGAAGTAACTTCAACTGCAAACGTAAGTGACCCCATAGAAATAACAAAAGATCTTTCAACTAATGATGCTCCTTCTCCTACATCAGATAAACCTCAACTCCCTCCATCCGATTCCAAACTTCCTGGAAGTTTGGAACCAACTTCTGAGCCAGTTCCAAAACCAGCAGAAATTCCTCCAATTATAAAAGCTTCCACTTCAAAAATTTCTCCTACACTCATATCAAAGACTATGAATAAAATAGTAGAGAAGAATTATGCTGAGAAGGTAAAGAAATACGCTCAGTTGACATCTGTACCCAGAACCCAAGGTAAAGTCAATTGCGAATTTTTGAAAATCTCTCCTAAGAACACCGCAAAGTTCGTGCTAATGCCGAATCTAAAAGACTTGGAGACTCCGCAGAAACTGGCAAATTCAAGCGGAATTCCTCCGACGCCAAGATTCCTTAGTCCAACTAACAGTTCCGTCACACCTTTTACAAAAATCATTCGTGCCGAAGACTCCAGCAAACTACCAGACGTCTATCCCACGCCGGATTGCTTCCCACCAACCCCCAACATTGTATTCACCCCAAATCTGGCTAGCGAAAATACGAAGGATGCAATTAAAAAAGGAGAACACAATTCTGGCTCACCCTATTATCAACCTAGTTCAGAATTAGTTGAATGTCCAGAGAAACAGTTAAAGGAGGATTTAAAGAAGATTTCAGAAATTCAAACAGTTATTATCAACACTAGGGATACGAAGGTTACCGAATTTCAAGTTGTAAAAGGTAATCTACCAAAAGAGGAAGCTGAGAAGGAAGAACTTAGGATTTCCTCCAGTTCGATAGAAATTTCAGAGTCAGTCACAATTAGAGAAGAAGTTACCGTTTCTTCTGTGCTTCAAGATACTGAGGTCTCAACAGAATCAGCCGATAAAAGTTGGCAGGAAAGCAATGAAAGTGATTCCTCTGATAGCAACAGCGATTCTTCTTCCAGTTTATCTTCATCATCCTCTTCTTCCTCTTCTGGCACTTCCAACACATCCGCTACTGACACGCCGTTTTCTTCTGCGAAAAAGAATCCTGATAGGTCGGACAGAACCTGCACAGATACAAGCCTTGATTCTGTACAAATGTCCCAGGAGGATAAAATTACTGTTGAGGAAGAGGAACATTCTCAAAGTCCTGAGACACAGAATCAGGAGACTCAAGATTCTGAAATTAACGTTCCGGAAATTAATGTTCCAGAGATCAAAGTTCCAGAGATCAAAGCTCCAGAGATCAAAGAAGTTTCTCCGTACAAAATGTTTTCTGTAACGAACACCGAAGATAACGAGGAAACGGAAACTCCGGCTAAGAATGAGTTGCTAGTTGAGGCAGATATTTCCGAAACTCCAAGTAGTTCGAAAGCAGGTTCAGAGCTTCCAACTAATTTAAATACGAGGATTTCAGCGATCATGAATTCAAATGAGAATCAATTAAAGAACATTGAGCAAAAGACGTCCGCAAAGCCTACAATAATTTCAATAGAGAGAATAGCTCCCATAGATTGTAATGCACTTAAGGTCGCAAACATTTTGTCCAACACGGATGATAACAATCCTGGCTCGAGTTTGCAGGGTCGAGCAACCAATAATGCAAATGATGAACTTAGGTTAGAGTTGGAAATGAAACGTGAGAGATTGAAAACAGCGCTCACTGCACCAGCAAGAGGGAAAGCAAGAGGAAGAGGAAGTTACGCTGCAGTAAGAAGAGGTCGATGTTCAGTTGGAAGAAATGCTGTGCAAACTGTAAATTTGAAAGACAGAAGGATTTCTAGTTCTAGTTCTAAAGATGGGAGTGATGAAATATTGGAAGAAGGACATGAGAAACTTGATGAAAAGAACAAAAAGGAAGATACAAATCTTGGGATTAATGAAGAATGTAAGAACCCTGAAAAATCTAATGCTAAGAAAGGCAAAGCTTTGAAAACTAGTAAATCTGCTAAAATAACAGCGAAGAAGGAAATTATTTCCGAGGATAAAGAGCCTTCAAGCAAAGCTGAAAATAAATTAGATTCAATGAATAAAATAAAAGTGAAAGGTGAGTCTTCGCAAGTTGAGAGCAATGTGAAAGAAATTGTTTTAAGCGTAGAGGATCAAAAATGTACTATGAAAGCTAAAGTAGATCAAGTAAAGCGGGATTTATTCAGTGATGAGGAAGTTTTTGATCAGAGAACGACTCGCTCAAAGTCTCGTCAAATATCAGATGCTCAAAGAAGCGATACAAGTGATCAGAATGTGGAACAAATGAAAAATCCGTCTCTGAATTCAAAGGAAATTCTCGAGTGTCTACAGTTAGTACCTGCAAATAAAAGTGAAGTTCTTGAAGAAAGTTATGGACTACAAAATGCTTCAGACTCTCATCAACGGGTGTTTCATTTTGTTTATGATGAAAAGACGGCAATTAAAAAGAAGAAACGAAAATACTCTCAGTCTGAATTGGTAATTCATCTTCGAGGTGAAGATGAAGATGATGATGAAGGGACATTTTTGACTAGTACTCCGTTTGAGGAAATATTTAATATATCGCCGAAGCCTAAGAAACGAGTTAGAAAAACCGCTGTTGGAAGTATTAAAGAGTCGGCAGAACTTAATAGTTACGAACAACCATTGGCTACATCGTCTCCCATTTTCAAAGCAGCGCTTTTCCAAACAGGTTCTAAAAATGTACCTATGAAGAAGAATTCTGAGACTGCTGAAGGAGAGAAAGCTAAAAATGAAAAAGGAAAAACTCTCCTTGAGAAAGGTAAGTTGAAAAAATTATGAGAATGGATCACATTAAGGGTGTTGAAATCATGTTCTAACTTCAAAATTTGATTTCCTTATTTTACTCGCAATTAGCTATTTTTTCGTTCTGCAGCGATACTCATTTTTTAAATAGAATTATGGGTACAGAACGAAAATTAGAAATTAGATTTTGAATTTTTCGTGTTGTGCAAGACATATTAAAATTATATATGTTTTCGTTCTATAGACAAAATTCTATTTCAAGAAAGAATAGTGCTATTAATCCAGAAAAGATGTAATTTTGTAATTAACACCCTTGAAAGTCATCACAGGTGGAAACCTATTACACCTCAGATTATTATTACTAAAAATTGTTGCTAACTTTTGATTTAATTATTTCAGAGCTGCTGAAAGGAAAGTACGGCAAAAGGAAAATATTGACTACTCAGGAACAAGAACAGGTGAGTTTCGTTGTTTAATTTTTCAACCAAAAAAACATTCTATATTTACTATGATAAAAAAATATTAAAAAATTTTAATTCTGCTTTCAGAAGAAATCGAAGCTGAAAAAAACTGTACCAATAGTACTTGATAATTTAAATGTGGATGAATTTTTAGCTAAAGTTCACGGCCCCTCTGAATCTCATTAGCATTTTTTGAAGCTCAAATTTAATATGGGCAAAATTTAATTCTGATTCTTAATAGAAAAAGTTACGTTTTCCCGAGTTTTCTTACAAGCAGATGCTGACCATTTTTTTAAGAATTGGTTACTAGTCACGAATATTGTATAACACACTTCCAAGTAAATCTATTATTTTTAATTTGCAGTCTTATTTGATTTTTAAATAAATTTTTTAAAAATAGGAAGCTGAAATTTAAGATTAACAGAAGGCAGTTTAAATTGTTTCGCGAATTCCTCCTTTTAAAGCTATATTTCCTTATTTTACCTCGTCATTAATTTACACAATTTTTCTATCTGACATTTTGAATTATACGTTTTATAGAATTATTTTACAACTGAACTTTTACCCTCAATGTATTTTAAAGTTTTGTTATCGTTGTCATTAAAAAAAACAGTTCATAATCAGTGAATTTTTGGAACACACTATTTCTTCATTTATTGAATAAATACGTATTTACACCGAATAAAGTATAATTAAAAAAGTTTTAGCGAAAGTCAAGTATTACAAGTACTATGTGAATAACGTGAATGATTATAAATATGTTAATAATTGTAAAGTTGTATAAGATTACAAGGATTATTTATTTGTACTCTCTTTTTTATACCATGACAAATGTTGAACGATTTTCATTAAATTACATAAAACATTGAATCTTACTTTATTTTAAATTTCCCTCTACGAATTTGTAATTTTAAGATCTTAAGTTTATACTCAATCATACACTCAAACAATAATCATTCTTTTTATTTTTGAGGACAAAAATGCGATCAACGCAAATTAAACTGGAATTTTTTTTTGAAAATACAAACTTTCCGTCGGATCATGTAACAGATGCATATTTCTTCAAAAATACTTATCGCTAAAGGTTTTGGAATCTATTTTAAAACACACATACACGAGTGTGAACAATTTAAATTCTTAAATACTTTGAAGTAACAACCTTTAACATTGTTCCTTGACAGTCTTGTTAACATCCTCCACCACTTCCATGAAATTATTCCACAGTTCTGGGGTCAAAGATATTCCTAAAACATATCAAAAATATATTTTAGAGAGTTAGCAAACTTCAATTGCCTATAATAGCAATCAATCATAAAACATAGTAAATAATGATTTCAAACCTTTGCCATGTCTCCAATCTCCTTTTGCATCGAGGAACATCTGGCGAATATCAATATATGTTTTTCCTTTCCATTTGCGAACAGTGACTTGTCTATTTTGACCTAAGTCCCAAACTGGTTCTCCCGAATCGTTTTTGGATTTTTTGCTTGATGATCCACCTTTAGCCTCCTTCTCCTTCTCTTTAATTTCCTTCTTGGGCCTTTTCTTTCCTTTCTTCTCAGTCTGGAATTAAATTAAAATTGAAATAAACTAGTCACGTTCTAAACTAGTCAATTTTCTTACAGAAAGGTGAAATAAATCAAATAATTTTTTAATTTATCACCTCTGAACTGCTACTGCTGTCGTCACTTTCCACAAATTCTTTTGATTTCGGCATCTTGAGAGTTTAAAATATATCTACAACAAAATCGATTAAATTTTAATTTGTAAGCTGAAAATTTATCTGCAAATCCAGATATATTCTAACTATATCTAGCTTGGAGAAAATGAGCTACAAGTTTAAATTCTTTGAAAAGCCTAAAGAAAATATTACAAGTACGGAGGTTATGTACGCAAATATATGAAAAGAAAATATACAAAAAATGACAGGTTGAATATTAAGAAATGTAATAGATCTACACATAATTTATAAGAATATAATAAACCACATCAAAATTAATTCTATAAACAAACTTTTTTCTAAAACGAACAAATCTGGCATTCAACCATTGAAAGCTTCGTATTTTTATTCTTGAAAACATAATTTTTCTCTCTGATAAATGTAAAAATTAATCTATTTTTTTAAGGGAATCATTCTTAAATATAATCAATTAAATTGTAATTACTTAATCAATTATACATACATTTGTTGAAAGACGCGTAGTAGAAAACCGTTGTTTAAATGGTTGTATTGGGTTGTATTCGAAATTCCACCGGAAAATGGCGATAAGGGTAAAGTTTCAAATATTAAGGCGGGAAAACGTCATACAGATAAATGTTAACAAATACTTATTATTAATGTATATTAAGTGTGTATATAATTAAAATAAGTGAGAGCTTTTTAGCAGAGTTGAAAATGAGCCGTTATCAAACGGCAATATCAACATATCAACATATTTTGATATTATCATATATTTATGGTGATTACCATCAGATGGTATTTGTATATATATATATGTCATTTGCAGAGACATGTCACACCAAACATAACCTAAAAAAACCGCTTCTAAAAATTCTGTAAACAAACACATTCCATTTTTCAGAGAAGCCACCACAAATATATAAAAAGATTATACAGAACATAATTAAAGTGTTAAAACGTCATAAAGAAATTGTGTGTCAATTCTAGTCGAATTGAGAAAGTATAAAATAACAAGTTTATGTGATTAATTGAAAATGGGAACCCCGTGGAAAAAATATTTATTTTGGTTCGCACACGAGCACGTGGATTTTCGAATGGCTGAGATGGAGTCAATTCTCGATATGTTTCAAATAACAGTGAGGACAATCTTGAAACCAAAAGAACATCCTTTTTGGATTGTTGAGTTACCCTCCGAGGATGCTGTCCATAAAATTGCAAGTAGATCGGTTTCACTTCGTTGCTGTTTAGAACTGTGGGCAATGTCGAAGGAACTCGAAAATCTTCATAGTTGTTTAAAAACCTATACTAAAGACAGTATTGAGGTCTACAGGAAACAGTCCTTTAAAATTAATGTTAAGACTTTCTGTAAGCACTTCACACAGAAAGAAAAGGTGGCGAAAATTGAGATGTTCAATTATCTTTCGCTGGAAGGACCTGTTAAATTGGAGAATCCTGAATTAACGTTGTTTTATTTCGAGTATTACGGCCTGGATCCCAATTACAGTCCTGAGAAACCCTTTCACCTATTTTTTGGAAGGTGGATCACCGATGGTCAAAGAGATCTCATTCAAAAATTCTCACTCAAAACTCGCAAATTTATAGGTAGAAATTGAAAATATCTTATTGCAATAATTTCAGTATTTAGTTAATCTTTGCTTAGTTTAATTCTTGAAAATATTCCTTAGAAAAAAAGCCGAAAACCTATAACCAAATACAAATTATTAATCAACTGTACCAAATTTTATAGGTAATACATCAATGGACCCTCAGCTATCCTTGATGATGGCGAATCAAGCACAAGTACAAAATGGGGACCTCGTTCTGGACCCTTTTGTAGGCACTGGATCTCTTTTAATCGCAGCATCACAATTTGGTGGCTACAGTTTAGGAACTGACATAGACTATTTAATGCTCCACGGGAGAACGAGGCCTAGTCGAATAACTCAAAAGTATCGAGATATTGACGAAAACGTAGCAGCTAATATGAAACAATACGGAATAATGTCTAATTTTGTAGACGTTGTAGTAGCCGATTTTTCTTGTCCTCTCTGGAGAGAAGACGCTTACCTAGATGCAATTATTACCGATCCTCCATACGGTGTGAGAGAATCAACAGAACGAGTTGGATCCTCAAAAACTGGTTCAACAATCGAGGCTCACCAAGTTGCAACCCATATTCCTTCGAAGGTAGTTTATGATCTGAATGAAATATTCGAAGACCTGCTGACTTTCTCAGCAAAAAACTTGAAAATTAATGGTAGGCTCGTTTGTTGGTTTCCGTTGTTTAAGGAAGACCACTCCGAAGAATTCGTACCTACGAATCCTTATCTTCAGCTACTGGCTAGCTCTGAACAAATACTTAGCACAAATACTAGTCGACTATTGTTGACTTATAGGAAAGTAAAAGAACCGCAGACGTGAATAATTTTATTTTCTTAGAACAATTTTATATATTGACTATGGAATTTTATACTGTATTCTGATTAGATTTCTAATTTTAATAAATTAATTAATTAGTCAAATGAAACAATTACCATGTTACAAACAAATATTATTACCCTTCCTCTTAAATAATAACACTGGGTATTTTTGTTAAAGGAATGATATTGATGTATGCAATTGCATCTTTGTAATTTCCTGTGTAATTTTATTAATGCCGTTGCAGCTCCACGCGAGCCAGGTACATTCGCGTTCGACACTGAAAGCCGAGTTAAACATGTATTACATAAAATTCACTAGAGCCGATTTTCTACGTGTTATATAAACGCGATTTCAATAGTGTAACCTTATCTTTGGTAGAAGGTTCAAGAGAAAGAAGTGCAGAAAAGACACCATGACCGACCTTCTAGCTTTTTCTTACAGTCGGCAAGGAATGAGTATAACGCATCAGAAAAAAAGGACGCCAAAAACGACATTACATTATTTACACAAGCTGATCGTTCGAAATTGGAAAAATAAATTACTCCCAGCTATCAAGTACCCAGGATTCTTTCCCTCAAGGTTAAATCGCCGTTCAAGCCCAAGCAACTAAAAAATTAGCCACTTTACAAAAACTAATTCTAATTGCTTCTATTTAACTATTCTTTTAAATTTCAATTCTTTCATTCATGAACTAGAAAACTAACAAACGGCGATTCACACTGGAATTAAATCTCGAACAATTTCCGTTACATTAAACGTAAAATTGCACACACCCCTGTCACGGGCATTTATATTGTATATGTGCTCATAAATTACACGATTCGCGAATAAATTATTAATTTATCTCTATAAACGATTTACAATAGATCTTATCATGCTGGCAATCGATTCGTAAGCATATTATAAACAGATATATATATATATATAATATATGTATTTATATATAAGTCTCAATTACATAATCAAAAAAGGAAAATATCTAATATTCATCGAACGCGACATCCGATGCGATTCGTGGACACTGTTTCGTAGCTGTTGTACCTCAACGATACATCGTTAAGAAAGTTCAAAAAGACCTTTCAGTAAAAATCATCACTGGTAAAAACCAAGATCATGTATATACTTTCTAGAAAAAAATCAACAATGTCCTGTACACTACGCTTATTGCAGCATTTCTAAAATACACGTAGCTATCTAAATTTTGCGATCTGACTCTCAAAATAACCATCATTCGTTTGATTTACCAGTCGATGTGGTAGTCCTAGAAAAAGGGAGCCTTAATTTAACTCAGGCTCATTTTTAAAAAGATGATTGAATTAATCAAAGTTTCCTTTTTTCTGTAGATTATTGGATCTGTGTGATCATTGCAAAATGACGTTAGCTAGGCCGGGCACCCTGAAAAGGAAATCCTGATATTTGTGGCAGACTAGGTGTTGATTGGTACAGAAGTCGGACACTGAACTTGCCAAACGATCAGGTGACTCTGCTCTCCTTGCTCCTCAGAATTCGAGACTGCAGATGCACTTGAGCGCTCGATTCCATCCTCAGCTTCATCACCGTCACCTAAAACAAAATTTAACTTTAGTTTTTTTTTTGCAGAATTGATGCGAAACAACAGAAAAGAATGCAAAGAGTGATCTTCAGCCTTTTTACAGCACGATGCAAACTAGTCAATAGGGCAGATCGAAATAAAAAATTTTAGAAATAACAAACAGCAGAGCTGATAAATTTAATTTGGATTATTTATTTAAATGATTTTATGTTTTAAGTTTTTTTAAAAATAGAATTCAAATTTATCTCTTAAAATTTTCGACGATTATTTTATCATTATCTTATACTAAAAAATATTTTACTTAGAATTGAAACCACGATAGTAACTTCCTTAAATTTTATTAGATTAAAACTATAAGAGGTTTTCGACATCTAATTTTCTTCTCAGACCCACATGCCATATTACTAGTTAAGAATCTGGTCGTTGTCCGCCCAACCCCCAGAGAGTAAAAGGAATTCGGAAGGATTAAAGTTGGGATCCTAACGAGTCCGAAAACAAAATCGGTATATACAAACAAACAAGTTGTCCTTTCTAAAAACAATTGCACTCATTCTTCATCTCTCAGATAAAGATGAGAATTTGTCTCCCCAGCTCGTCAACATATTCCTACCGAAATGGAAAATAGAACAAGGCTAATTATAACTTATTAATCCTTAACTGAATAAAGAAGAGGAAAATAACAAACTTTGTAACCTGGATCCTTAAATATAGGACGAAAAGCCAACGAGCTGAGTGGACAAATTTTTGTCTACACCTCAGAGTGAAGTAACAAGATGCATGGCTAGTTTTTCGAACTCCAGAGGCGTGGTTTGAAAAGAGTGCTGAAAAATTAATTGGAAGTGTGAACGACTGGATTAATATAGTCAAGTCTCTGACTATGTATTAAACTTGACGCAGAATCTTTGTACATTTACAAGCGTCACAGTATTATGGTTAGATACATCTAACTACGATGGCAGATGCTTGTTAGTTTTGTTTCGAATGAAACATTCCAAAAGAAGTCGTTTCTCGCCAAGAGACGGTCAACTGGTATTAGAGTTAAGAATAAAGAGAAGAGTAGTTCTCAAGCAAATTGAATTTGAATAGAATTGAACTTCGAACTCGAGAGAAATTGAGTTCGACGTTAATACTCTCTGGGGGCATACCTGACCATCTGCCACACAATCAGATGTGTTGCCACGTCACTCTCGTCCTCTGCTTCGTCTGCTGAAATTATCAATCGCACATCACACCAAACTATTGAAGGACTCCAAAAAAAATTTTATAAAATAGTCTCAATGATGGAAAAGAAAGAAATAAATCCTCAAAAATCTAAGAAATTTTTACGTGACTTTGTTCTTGCTTACCGACTCTGAAATCGATGTAACCTTCCCCACCAGACAGGACTAGCATCGCAGGTTGTGATCCATCCGAAATAGCACTCTGACCTCCGTGGCCTGAAACAAATCAATAAATGCTAATTCAAATGTCTATTTTTTTTTAATTTACGAGTCTCTTAACTTTTCTGATGATATTTAACATACCAGGGACGGCGACGAACATTTTTACAGCATCCCTGTGTCCATGGAAGCTGAGCTGAGCATGAGCCATACTACAGTAAGGCACGAAGCTTCCTGGAGTTACGCCATGATCAGAAGCATAAACTCGAACTCCAACACCTGGGGTATCTCCTTTTCCTCCCCTAGTTTGTACTCTCGAAACCGCCATGGACCCGCCAGCACCTGGACACAAAAAATCGTTATAAATTATTTTTAAGGGTATTGGATCAACTTATAACTTCCAAGATCAAATTCCTCATTTTACTTAAAAATTCCGTCTCTTTATTCTACGAAAAAATTATTAAGACTATCAAGTTTTTAGCTCTGAACCCACAATTCTATTTGAAAAATGAATACCGTTCCAGAATGAAAAAATATCTAATTATAATATTTATCGATTAAAATGAGGAAAACGAATTTAAAAATTAGAAAATTAATCTAACATTCTTAAGTCTCTCTTTGATTCATCAACACCAATAAAAAATCATGAAAAGAATATTTTAATTACTTTCGGAAAGAGGAACAGAAATGATAACCCCGTTTCCAGTCCCGATCCAGAGTCTGTTCGAGGAAATGAGCAGGGCAGTGATTCTGACGAAGGAGAATCCGAGCTTTCCGGTTCCCAGCATCTTGCTAACATAAGGTTCAATGTCCACATCTTGAAGGTGCTGATAAGTGTGGGCATGATATAATCTCAAGGTCGAATCTAGCCTAATGCTGACCCAGACTCCTTCGCCGAGCCAGGCTAGTTGTCGAACCTGGGATTCCCGACGAGGATGTGCGTCCACGGAACACTGCAAGAATAGGTGCACTAGGATTTCACATATTTGACTCCATATTAAAATCGTTATTAAACATTGTGAATAATTAAAGTGTTGCTACAGGCAGTTTTTTCTAAAGGGTTTAAACCATTTAATTTAAAATTATATTTGGACGCGGAATTAATTATTTGAAATTTTAGTATACACCAGTTTGCAATATTACAAGAGTCCATAAAATTAGTGATAATAATAAAAATAATTAGTGAGAATTATAATATCCTTTCTTCTTGAAGAAAATTAAACTGCATATTGTACTAAAGTTCTCACCTGAAATTTATAAATCAAGGAACGTTTTTTCTTTAACATTTATGTAAATTATGGAGCTGCATGACGATTTAATTGTATTAGAAAAATACTATAAATGATTAAAATGTCGATTAAAAGAACTTGAATAAATAGAGCTTGAAATTCCATGATTAAATTAAATTAAATAATTCGCGGTTTAAAGGTAGCTTGTCTAATTTCCGGTAAAAGTGAGCGAAGACAGTAGTTTCTCCCGTTCCCCCAATTTCCGCTTTCCAGAGAAATTATATAACTCTGGAATCTCTGATAGTTCTTGACGGTTTAATTTTAATTGTTTCCATCAAAAGGAGAGTAGTTAATGTAAGTACATATAATTTGGAGTTGGATTCAGATATCTAGAAGTAAAAAAAATTGACGTTCTCGCAAATACGAAATATGAAGAAATTCTTTACCTTCTTATAAAGTGTTTCAATCATTAAATCAGAATTAAATTCTTATTAATATTAAGGTGAGCTTTGTAAAACATTTTATTAAGAATCTATTTAAAAAAAAATTATGTTATAAATATTTACATCTTGCAAATTGCGTTTGAATTTCTTTGAATTTTCGTTTTTATCCAAGTTCTCTACTATTGATAAACCAAATAAAGCTGATTTCTTAATCCTACTTATTATTCTGTTTCATAGGTTCTTCAACAACAGTCATTAATTTTAATTAAGGTTTAATGAACATCGTAATGGCTATGAATAACATTCAGACAAGAGCTATGGAGTTAAGGGAGATGTGGAGGGCTGCAGAAGAAGGAATGGAAAACCTGCTAGGTGATATCTTACAGAGGTTTCAAATTTTTCAAGAAGAACAAGCAAACAAACAAGCCGCTGAGGATATGAAAGATTCTGTCTCGGATTCTAGTACGCTGGTAGGCATTAAACTATCGACATCTCCACCACCTCAGGATATACATATCACTCTGAAACACGAGTCATGCTTCAAGGTCCTGAAGGTCAAAGATTGTTCTACCCAAGTTCATCTGAAAGATTTTTATAATTCTGAATCTTCTGGTTCAAAGTTTGACGAAGCTTCAAACCCTTCTCCAAAGAAAAACAAAGCCAAAAAAAATCTGACACAACAAAGACGCCCCTCGAATCCATTGAGAACTTTAGAATGGCTGAATTCTATACCTCCACCCCCACCTTCACCTGTGAATGATCATGATGAGTCTTGGCGGTCTTGGTGGAAAAATAATAATTTCTCAGGATTGGTGGAATTAACACCGATTTGTAGAACAACAGAACTTACAACTCTGATTTATAAATGCCGTAATTCATCATATGAAACTCCATACGCTCGTCGTCTAAGGCAATCAGTATTATTTTCCTCATTCAAAGAATTCATTTATTGTCCGAGAGAAGCATCTAACAAAAGAAATTTCAACAGTATTTGGGATTTCTCCTTTCCCTCGGAAAATTGTTGGAATTGCGGAAGTTGGCGTCATGACTATTCCGCTTGCTATTTGCCCAAGCGAGGATTTTTTTGCTTTAGCTGTGGAAAAAATGTAGTAACTCCGAATAAATGTCTCAAATGTTCGGAATCACCAAGAATTGTACAAGAATATCCCACGTATTACAACTGTGGTGCATTCGCTGTAGATATCAGTGGGTAGACTTTTCTACCTGTCCGAAATGCAATAAAATGACAAAATTGAACAAAGCAATATAGCAGCAATCAGTATTATTATTTTTTTGACGTTAAGATGTATTCAATAGTTTTGTTACGAGATCTTGAAGTTAAATTTTAAAAGTCTGACGAAAGTATTAGCTAAATTATGTACATAGTAGGATAATCCAGAATTTCGTATTGTTCAATTCTCAACAAATATTTACAGATTTATAAAAATATAAATATCTATTTTCTTGATGTATTAAGTAATTAAGTATCTTTAATTAAGTAATTTTCCTATGTCTTTGAAGTTAACTATGAAAAGAACGACGAAAGTAATATAAAAATTATGTAGTATGTAATGTAAACCAGTATTTTGGATTATTCAATAAATATTTTATAGTTTTATAAAAATAGAATAATCTAATGTTTTTCTTTATATAATAAGTTCCTTTTAGTAAAATTTCCCTGCCCTGCGAAAATTATTGACATTTTAAAATCACCAAACAAATACAGCTACATAATTGAATAAAGGGAAATTCCAACAACTTTCTGTCTTATCTATGTTCTCCAAACTGTGTAGCAACCTTGAATCATATTTTTGTTTTGAAAAAATATAGCCTTGATTTACCTTCAGGGTCAAAGAAATCGGATCTATCACGTGAATCTTGTTTTGATAACCACACCAGACTGTTTTTCCTAATACTGATGCCATACACCGGATGGAATGCTGAGGATTGCCAAGAATTATCACGTGGTACTGAGAAAGGTCCCATTGGCCGTCAGGTCCTCTTCGGAATATCGCGACAGTCCCATCAGCCAAAGCAATCAAAACTCGACCGTGGACGTGGCTACGGGTAAGATAAAATCGCTATTATTCTTGAAAATAATTTTATTATTTGTGAAAATAACTTTGATGTATAAGAATATTCAAATACTTACACAATGGCCAAAGCGGCATCCTTAAGTTTCACCGAATGCAGACAAACAGCCCACTTAGCAACAGCCGAATGAACAAAAATGGCTCCATTTTGAGCTCCAAGCCACATAGTTGGTTGAATAGAAGACATTTTCTCAATAGGGGTTTGATCCTCTTCAGTGGCTTCCTTCTCACTCGCCTCGTTCTCTTCACTAATTTGAATAGATTCCCCAACGTTTTTAATGAAATGGACCTTCCCTAAATTAATAGTCTCACCATCTGAATTAGTCTCCACATTCTGAGGCTCCGCTGTTGAAGTTTGATCACTTTCTGGCTTGTCTGAAGATTCAGTCACCTTCTCATTTTTGTTAGAACCCTCGCTTGGAGTCTCGGAATCAGTCTTAGCTCTATCGCTAGTACTTTCACCACTAGAATTGTTACTTCCTATAATTTCCATTGTTTTACTAACTTCATTGCTTCCGTCAACGACGCTTACATTTTGAACTGTTTCGTCATTTGAACCCTGAACATAGTCACTCTCTTTGGCACCAGGCACACTCGCTATGCAGAGTAAGTGGCTTTGGCAAACGTTAAAAACTTCCAGAATCTCCGCCGGATTATTCGCATCTATCACAGTTACTTTTGACATCTTCTGGGTGGAGGTACAGATCCAAACAAGGGAACTGAGTTGTTGCTCCAGTCTTTCGGCCTCGAGACGACGCTGCTCGCTTTCCTGGAGTTCTTTGTCTAGGTGTTCCACAGCATCTTCGGCCTCGGTTTTTAACGTGCTGTTGCTTTCTTGAGCTTCTGCGGCGTAGAAGACACTACCTCCTACCATGGAACCTCCATCTCGAGTCTTGCCTCCACTTAGATTCACCCCAGCTCCACACCATATCTGAAATAGAAATATATAAAATATCTTATCATATATGATTCTTCTTACTCTGTAATATTGAAACTTAAACTCACTTTCATTCCCGGCTCGGTTTCCTGAAGAGGCCTGCAATAAACTGGAACAGGAACAGGTTGCCTTGCAGGTACTGTTGGTTTTCCAGGCAAACTCCAACCATAAGCCTGTAATCGTCCGTCCTCTTTTGTAACATGAGCTCTAACGTGTCGATATTGTTCTCTTCTCTCGTTCGCTCGTCTGGCAACAAGCTTTTCAGAAGACCTGCAAACAAACCAATTCTTTTCTTATTTGTTCAGTTATTCATCAATAGCTTTTCATCAACGAAGCAATTTTCAGTTCCCATACATACCGTTATACCACAATAATTTGCAATGTACAAACTTCTAAAAATGTTGAATTTCGAAAAGATTAAAAGAATTGAGTCTCAAATCTTCTAAATCTCAGGAAAATATTTTTTCCTAAATGGAAAAGATGTGTTAAACAGTGCACAAACCACCAATTCTCAAAATAATAAAAACTTTTGTGTAGAACATCACAACACCAAATTCGATAAAAGTGCATAAGAAGAGCAAAAAGATTTTAAATTATAAAATATTGCAAAGGGGGTGGATTAAAAAGCTCTAAAATTGTGCAAATTTACCTGATAAAGCTGGAATTCTTGAGCACTGGAGAAATGAAGGAGCAACGCGATGAAAAACCGAAACAAAACACCCAAAGTGAAATAAAAGCCAAATTAACATTAATTAAAACTTCGTTTATTTCTCGATCAATAGAGATCATATTTTATATATTCGGACGTTCCAAAAAATATACAAATTCTTATTTACACAACAAAATCATACCTTGGATCTGACACGGAGTTGTAACAACATCGAGTTTTCAACTCTGACTTAGAATCACTTTCAAATTTCTATTCTTGCAATAACTTAATATTTAAAATAAGTACTCTAATATTTGTTCATTGCTACCGAAAAAAATTAATATTTGCAATACACACGAGAGAGAATTAAACTTATCTATGCAGATTGGCATTCCAAAAAAGTATATATATAAATAAATATTAAAAATAGTCAAAAATAAATTATCGTCATTCATTTGCAGACTTTTTTTAAATTACAGTAGTATGCATTTACTATATGTAGTGTAAAATATTAAATATTTTCCAAAAAGCAAAAAAAAAAAAGATAGAAAAAAATCTAAAATTTTCAGCAAAACAATGATGTCACTTATAGTTACATGCAGTTTATTTTAAAGCGTTACGACTAAAACTTAAGACGGATTAAGCAGACCTTTGAAAAACTAAAGTGGGAACTGTCATAAAAAGAACAAGTCAAAGTAGTATTGACTTATATTTATTATATTACTTATATTATAATTTTTCAGGATATTTCTGCTCTGTTATTAAAATACTATCATGGCATTTTAATATCTGTTTTTCAAAGGTTTTCGATATCTTTCGTTCTAAGCCTGGGTTAAAATTAAAATGGTTTAAAGAGAGGTAGCGAGTGATTAAAATAAAAAGAGAAGTGTGTCTCTGTCTAAAAATAGAATGCAAAAAAGCTTCCGCGACAGATCTAATGTAGTGATCTAAGTTTTTACGAGTATATACATATATAAAGTTGATTGATTTCTCACATGGTGTCTCCTTGGTCAAGAAAATCTTGCCGACTACTTTTCAATGTACGTCTGCGCATCGCATCCAAGGGTGGTGCTGGTACCACTTGATTTGTTGGTGCGCTATAACGCAACGTGTGTGGCCCTCGAACCATTCCTCGATCTGCCGGGCCTGTGAAGAGATTACTAAAACTGAAACAAAGTTTTTTTTATTAATTTTTATAATCAATTAAGATTTATTAAATTGAGCAATCCTAAGTATATAAATTCCTATTAGAATATAAATTAAAAGAGCGATACGTACAACCTCCAAAAAGTTTGTTTGCCACCCGATATACTGGCAGGATCAGTTTTACTAGCTCTGATCATTTCCGTCCATCTGACGGCCTCCTGCAATTCCATGAATCGCTCTTTGTACTGATTTCTTTCCATTAGGACCCTAGCCATCTCCACCCTGGTGAATCTCTTTCTCTGGGCGAGAGGAACATCTTCTTCGTCATCACTTTTTGAGGCCTTAGCTGTTGTCTCAGCCTCCTCTTTTACCTTCTTCAATTCTTCTTCTAAGGCCGCAATTCTCTGGCGCAGACGATCTCTTGCCTGTTGCAGAGCTCGAATTTCCTCTCGAAGAATTTCTTGTTCGCTGTCAAAGAAATGGAAAAATTAATCTTCGATAGTAGGATACAAACAAAAACTCTTATTAAATCTTTTTACATCTTACCCTGTCAACTCATCTACTTTCACGATCAAATCATCCTTAACAATGTTAAGAGCATTCCTGAAAAAAAAAAATAATTCACAGGGGTAGAGATTACGCAGTGTAATAAATAATAGATCTAATATAAATAATAAAATGAAAGAAAAGAGTTCCAAAAGATCCTTACTTTGTTGCTAAAAGTTCGTTGTTCTCCATTATTAGATTCTCAACTTCTTTGCCCATTCCTGCAAAACACAGAACATTAGACATTCCAGCACAAAATCATTTGAAGATTGGAACACGAATGAAGAAATTAATTACAATTATTTGCAGTATAGTATATTATACAAATATGTGATATTTCTGAAAATGTTATGAAAATTAAAGCACTGCAAGCAAACAGATGAGCAGGAACATTCCAGAAAAACATGTTTGACGAAGCGAGAGTAAGTTAATGAATGAGAATGACAGACACATTAATGTCTCTTACCAAAAAAGTTGTCGTTAACTGCACATGTGGGTTATTCGTTGCATGCATCAATCAACGAAGATTTGAAGAAAATGGACCAACAGCAATGGCACAAACAATGAAAAAAGAGAAGTGAATTTGTTAGAACCTTTATCAATTATAAGCATTAGAAGAGGCACAGAGTCTTTTGTCTCCTTCTTAAAGTTAAAAATTAATTGAACCTGATTATTTACAACACATTTAGATGTAAGGATTTTTTTTAAATTAAATAAACTCATTGCCTATTGACTGATAAAAGTAATAAATTATAATCTTGACAGATCATGTGTTTTGCTCTTATAATAAGGAAAGTTTTAAGCTGTCAGGAGCATTTTTAGGAGTAAAAATTGGTTAGGAGACATTTTGGGAGGAAGTTTTTGAGAAACAAAATATTTGTGTTTAAGGAACGCACCTGACGAAGCATATTCTCCAGGATGGACCCAACTTCCTGAAAATTCATATGATTGGTATTTAATTTTAATTTTGAATTTAAATCATCAATTTAAAGAAGCTTTGAATTTTACCTGTGATATCCGCGCCTTCATCCATTTCTCCAAGTGCGTCTGCATCTTGAAAACTAAGTTCCTGATATAACGTATTTCCACTACGTTGTTCTCTTTCAGTTCTGCTTCTCCCACTTGGAGTAGAGACCGTTTTTTCTACAGGAGAAGTAGGAGTTATCACTGGCGGTGGTACTTCTGTCTCTGGACTTTCATCTAGACAATAAACGTCGAATGTAGATTTTATTTCGTTAAATACTAATAAATTATATCGAGTATTGATACCCGTTATAATTTGAAGAGAAGTTAAACTTACGTCTAGAAATGGTAGTAGTTTTATTATCCTGTCTTGGGTGATCCGTGATCTGACTTTTATCCGAAGTTTCTATTACCGCTTCGCTGCTGCTGTCACTCATTTCCGATTTTAAATTCACAGCATGAGTTTGAATCTCCTCTGGAATATCTTCTGCATTTATACTAGCTTCGAGACTCTGGAATCCATAACTTAGAGGTCCAGAACTTCTCGACATTTGTGCCATTCCCAGAGATGGCAATCGACCAGGTCCACGGGTACTCGAAGCATTTTCTAGTCTTTCTGAACTACCCACAAGCATTTTCGTCCTTTCCATATAATCCACATGCGTCTTAAATAATTCTGTATACCGATCGTGCAACCGAGAGTATTCACGCTTCAACTCTGACTCTTTTTCTTCAAGTCTAACGACTGTAATTGAAAAATTAGTGTATGATAATGCCAGGTCTTATGATTTTTTCTTAATTATTACAATGGTATTTTAGTGCTACTGAATAAAAGAGAAGCATAAAGAACTGGATACTTTTTAAAGATATTATTGAAGTCTATGTGCTGTATTTAAAGGACAAGGATATTGTAAATAATTAAATATCTATATTTACAATGAAAGGTGGATGAATAACCCGAAATAAAAAAATGATTAAATGAAGAAGTAAAATAAAAGTCCGAGGAATTGCACAAACATAAAATTGTATTAAAGAAAAAAAAAAACTTCCCAATTTTATCAACGATGGATAAATTAAATATTCTTTTATACTGAAAAATATTGAAATTACCCACCGCTGTTTCAACAAACCCACCTAAAAAAAACAAAGTAATTTCAGAAAAAAATTATAAGAAACGAAAAATAATCTACTCTACTGTAGGAAGGTGATGGGTGAGAGGTAGCATTGCCATTTGTACCATGGTCGTGTGAATTCTTGGTTTTAAGTTCCAGCATCCTAACAATCGATTCGAGGCTATCAATCTTCGATACCAACTCCTTTCGCTCGTCCTCGGCGACATCTTCGAGCTCCAACAATTTCTATAAAAGTTTTAACGATTATTTTGAAATCTTGAATAACGTGAATAACATTAATTTAAATAGAAAATAACGTAGTTTACATCTATTTATTCTTATATAAATCTAACCTGGTCTGAAGTTTTTCGAAGTTGTTTTTCCCTCTCATACTGCGTGACAAGTTGTTCGTTGTCCTCTCGAAGTAATTCTAATTCTACTTCATGCTCTTGATTTTGTGTGTAGGCGATATCCAAACATTCTAAAACGTTGACTAGCAAGGGCATCAATTCTTTAACGACATCCTCATCGTATCGAGCAATCATCCTTTCGAATTCCTGGTAAATACTGCCTGCCAAAGATTGAACTTTCTCTGACATGACAACATGATTGTCTTCGTGAGTTCCGTAGACTGTTTCTTGCTCCATTTTTAAAGCGTTAACCCGAGTGGGATCTGCAACAAGGATCATTCTTATTAGGCTAAAATAATTTTACAAAAAATGTATACGTTCTCAATGTGAACAGAATGTCCAAATCAAGTAGTTTCAATTTTACAATAATTCAACACGATATAAATCAAAAATGAAGAACATAAAGAGTGACACTGCATACCTTTCAAGGTGTAAACCGTGTCGAAAAAAACTAAATTTTATTCAGAGAGCTCTAGTGTAACCAAAAATTCATTGCGTGTTCATAAAATAATTTGAAATTCGAGAATTGTCAAGCAGAAATAAACAATGATTATAATTTCTGAATATATCCTTAGCACTCCCTTCTTTTTCCGTACGGAAGTGAAACGAAAATTTAGAACAGTGATAACTGACTCATATTTGTAGAATTAAATTATTTATCATTAGCGAGAAGCATATGGCTAGAAAGTATTCAAAAATCACCATGAGAATCTAAGGATACAAAATCAACGTTTCTCTAGTTCCTACTCCACAAAATTGATCAACTGTCAAGTCACATAACCTTGCATCATTGTAGTCGAATTTCGGAGCAAGTTTTCTATCGCAACGAAGATTTATCTCAGAAACTGCGACTGATCATCACGGAGACTTATTTCGTGTCAAAAGTAGTGGTCAACGCAGTTATCACACTAGCTGGCTACAACTCACAATCAGCAGCGAATAATCATTCTCGAATTAGGTGAAACGTGTATGCCTTTTATCCTTGAGGTGGATCGTCCTGTTTTGACTTTTGTGACGTTTCGTAACCACTGATTACCACTGATGACTGATCGCGATTTTTTTTCAAAAGGAAAAAGAATCCATAAGCACAAGCACAATTCACTCGCGCGAGACGGAAAATGACGGAAAACGTCAAGCTGGACTAGACTAGACGGGACATTTTTACACAATCCACAGGGACACACGGGGAACTCAAAATCAACCTCGAGACATTTGTCAAATGTCAGCCTTTCCACGGTCACTAGGCAGTCATCCTTATAGACATTTCACGGTAACAACGCCATACTTTGCGTATTTCACCACACACTTGACTCTTGACCACTTCGTTAGTTCGTTCCAACAATTCGTGACACTAGTGCATTTCGTTCATAAATAGGTCCGTCGCAGCAACACAAAAAATAGAATCCGTCTTTGCCTTCCGTTAGGTGATCGTCGCGGTCGTGTATATAGCTGCACTAACACCAACGTCCCTACTAGATTGGAATTGAATCTACATATATATGTATATGTGTCATTCGTTGTGTACGTGTAATCGTCCAACTTTCTACTGTACCTACTGAAATTCTATTCCCTCGCCCTTGGTCACCCTCGGTAGTTACGCCCATTTAAAATAAACTAGATGCGCCTAAAGAATTCCCTTTTTCTAAAGAAAAAAAAGTTATGGATAATTTTATCCCGTTTAATTTAACTACAAAAGCATTCCTGTTTAAGAAAATGTCTTTTTCTAATCAGGATTATTTTGAATCGCAAAATCCAAACTTTTGTTTATGATGGTTTGATATTTCTTTTATTATTTCTTCATACATACATTTTTCATACATTTGTCTATACTGAAATTCGATATCAATTAATAAAAAAATGTCAAATCTTAAGACTTAATATCCTCCTCTGAATCCTCTTGCATTCCAGCTGCCTCCACCGCCTCTATTAAAACCTCGGTTTCCAAACCCTCCAGTATTGCCTCTATTTCCAAACCCTCCACTATTACCTCTGTTTCCAAACCCTCCACTATTGCTTCTATAACCACCGCCTCCACTGTTGCCTCTATAACCACCATAACCACCGCTCCCACCACCAAATGCGCTGCTTCCTTTCATCATTTTTGCTGGTGGACCACCATCAGACGATGAGAAAAATCCAGTAGAATGCCCCCTTGGTGGCCTACGAGATTGAAATCCTCCTCCAGTTATCGGCTCCATTTCGTGGCGACAGGCATTCATTCCGCAAAGCGATTTTATAACCGCGAGTACCTTTTCCTCCTGTGGACTTAGCTCAAGAATCGTTTCAGGATCCTTAGCAGCTCTGACGACTAGACCCTCCAAAGCTGGTCTCAGAGCGACAATCGCTGCTGTAGTTTCTGGGTTCATATCCAAATTGATCCAGTTGTCTAATCTCACGATTCCATCAACGTATTCAACCTTTCTTGAACCGAACAACAGCAGATGAATTGGGGAGACCATCGTCATTTGTTTACAGGACACAGCCCTTGTTCGGATCTATAAAAGAAAAAAAAACAGAACAAATATTATAGGAACTAGATTTCAAATCTGTAGATAAGATTGTTCAACTGCAAGAGCTTATATATACCTTCTCGCCAAAGACGAAGAATGGGAATGGAAAATTTTGTTCAACATTGCTGCAGTTTACAGACGTTTTGTGAATTAAAGCAGCCTTCGATTCTGTCGTAAGTACTTTCCTTTTTTCCTTGTGAAAGCAGACATTAGGATAAAGACCCATACAAAGTAATGCAGTGATGGTGTCGAGTCTAACATCAGCACCGGCTTGGTAATTTAGTGGAGTAGGACAAAGTGTTTCCTCAGGGAATCCTGTACTCGTCAGAAGTCCTTGGAGTTGATTCTATAAAATGGAAGTAAAATAATTAGGTAACTCAATGTAATAAAAATCAATAGTAACCCTAACACAGAAGATTTTTAAACTTTTGATTAACTTACTTTAGCTTCCCAGGTGACTCGTAAAGTAGGCAGACTCAGATTCTTCGAATCGCAGAAGGTTTGCTCTGCATATTCGCCACCAGCTCTAGCTTCTTCCCAGGTTTGAAAAGCGTGAAGCATAGCGACATGATCACTGTACCTTGCTCCAGCAAACCATTTTTGTTGAGTTGTCAATCTCCTTGCGTCTGGCCCCATGTTATAAACTTCTGGGAAGGTCGTGCTGTTCGCAGCCATTGTTGAAAGAGCATCTCCTACGCGGAACATGCATCCGAGAATCATCATCTTACCGAGACGAGGTTCGATAGGCAGACGTGCCAAGATCTTTCCAAGTGGAGTCAACTCGTCATTTTTGTCCAAACACTTCATTTCTAAAAAATGAGAAAGAAATTAATAAATAAAAAATTACAAAATTATGATATTATAAATAGAATCATATTCACCTCTAAGCATGACCTCAGCTTCGATCACAGCATCAATAGGAGGGGGTTCGATAGCTTTTGAAAGAAACTGGCCAATGCTTCCCAGTCTAAGTAACTTGATACTCAATGCCAACTCATGCAAAGGTGTTCTGAACATTTCTGGAGTCATGTGTTCGTCCAATTTTTCGTACCTAGCTTTGGAACAAAGGTGAAAGCAGAATCCGGGTCTGACTCGACCAGCACGACCTTTGCGTTGTTCAAGATTCGTTCTACTCGCCCAGACAGTGGCATAGTTAGTCATATTGTTGTGCGAGGTGAACAGCTTCATTTTAGCCTTGCAGGAGTCGATCACGTAGACGACATCGTTAATGGTAATCGAAGTTTCTGCTATGTTCGTAGAAAGGATAATCTTCGTCATGTTTGGAGGTACTGGTTCGAAAACCTTTCGCTGATCTTCTCTTGGAAGCTGAGAGTGCAAAGGGATGATACAGTATCCTGATCCTCCAAATAGAGGATGTTGCTGCAAATGTTTCATCATGGCGAAAATAAGATTCCATCCAGGTAAAAAAATCAACACAGCTCCAGGCACATTCTGTTCTTTGATATATTTCAAAAGACCCTCTATCAATTCAAAACTTATCTCCTTTTCCGGCAACTGAGCCATCGCATTCTTCGTACTGGGACCATAGTGTGGGCTAATTACTTTATTTAGATTTTCCTCCGGTTCTCCGTCCACTGGAACATCTTCCGAATCCCGGTTCTTGCGTTTTTTTGTTTCCCCAGTCGGAACGAAGTTGGTCATTTGAATGCAGTCTTCCAAGAAATATTCTTGTACTGGATACGATCGTCCTGGAATTTCGATGACCGGGCAGTTATTAAAGTATTGACTGAATAAGGTGGTATCTATTGTAGCTGACATTAGTATTATTCGCAAATCGGGATAGCGATGAATCATGTCTCGCAAGACGACCATTATGAAGTCGGAATTAACATCGCGTTCATGAATTTCGTCAACGATCACATGAGAAACTCCTCTCAAACCACCTTCCAATTTTCTTAGAAGAACACCGACCGTGCAGAACATTATGCTACCATAAGGTCTCGGCAGGCAAGATTCAAACCGCACAGAGTAGCCAACAGATAGACCCAAACTCTCGCATCTTTCTGAAGCTACACGATCGGCAACCGATACCGCCGAGATTCTTCTTGGCTGTGTAATAGCAATTGAACAATAAGCACCCTGGCCCGAAAGAATGTAATCGTCGAGGATAAACTGGCAAACTTGGGTCGTTTTACCACAACCAGTATTTCCTCTGATAATGATCACAGGGTTATCATTAATTGCTGCCATAATTTCGTTTTTCTTTGCAAAAACTGGAAGTGAAGATCTTTCCTTCATGCTCTTTTGCAAGTTGTTATCTTGCTGCAATCTTTCTCTTTCGTCATTCATTATATCCTCTGATAGTTTGTCCAACGACATCGTCGCCAGAGGTCCTTCGTCAATATTGCAACCGGTCCAAGGATTCCAGTTTTGTTGAGGAGGAGACCAACTAACGACACCCGCAGGTTGTGGAACACTCGATATAAAATCGTCCAAAACTTGATCAGTCACAAGAGATACTCCAGGCATTGATACTTTCTCTCCGCTTTCTTCTTTCTTTATAACCACTTGCTGCAAAATGTATTGAAGGTTAGTTTAAATATTATGTAGTTTGAAAAATTTATTTACTAAATTTGTTAATATTTTTTTTTCTTATAACAAATTTGTTTAAGGACTTACAGGTGTAGGATTTACTTGAATTGGATTTATTTGCAATCCTTCCAAAATATTGTAAATTTCCGCCTCTAGTTCTGGGTTAATTTTCACGGGATAAGGTTTCATTTGATCCGCTTCTTTTTGCTTCTTCAAAGTTCCAGAAAATGCCTCAATCACTCCGAGATGATATAATTGTCGAACGATCGATAATGCGCAGCTTTTGGAAGCTGTTTGCTTGTTTGATGCCGTCTCTCGTCCAATAATTGCTATTCAATTAAATGATGAAATTTTTTTATTTTATTTTAATTTTATTTAATTTAATAGAATACATTCGTTTGAAAATTAATTACTTACTTCTTCTAAGCTGGTTTACGTAGAACTTCATTTCAGCCAAGAAGCTCCTGTAAAATCATTGATTTTAATGCCCCTACTTGGAGTTTAAAAATATTAAAAACAAAGCTTCTTCTACGGCAAAACAATCAGACTTACCACTAGAAGTCAGCCGAAACCATATTGGAGCACATTGTTCATATCTCTGCAAGTGACAGCACCAAAACTATTATTGAATTATTTCAATAAAAGCTTCGATTATAGATTTTTCACGTTCTTGCTCAAGAGATTTCTTTGATACTCTTGAACGGGTGATTTATATTTTATGCTTAGTGCACTCCAAAGTGGTCTCGTTGAAATGTAAATAATGTCATAAACGAGCAAACCTCATTTTAATTACATTTCGAAAGGAAGATAAAAACAATTAGCTTTTGACTTATATTTTTGAACCTCACGGCATATCTTGTTTTCATATCCTTCCCATTGGAAGAGTTTTAACAAAAGTTGCAATAGAAAGAATATGAAAAACATTAATATTTTGAATTTCATTTTTTTTCTTAGATTCTAATCATATGCATTCTTTTAATTGTGATTTAGAGGGGAAAAACAGTCTCAAATTTGTTTATATTGTTGATAAATTAACATAGACCACATTTCCTCTCAGTAATTGTTTCCTCCCTTTCATTCAAGCTCTGAACGAATCCATTTCAAATCATACAAGCAATGGATTCCTACATTTCAAAATCTAATTTTAATTTCAGATGTTCATCCTCATTTTTTAATGAACTAAATATAATTTCCAATGAGCGTTGAGATTAAAATAATTCATTACGAATCATTTAAATCTACATTTTCTTATAAAAACGTACTGCATTGAGAGAATAAATCAGTCAAAAGCTAATTTCATCTTAAAGCCTCATCAATGAAACCTGAAATAAAAATGCATAATGTAGTTTACAAGTAAAAAAAAAATGCACACCTTGTGTGGTCAGGACCAACTGGAGTATACTTGTAATCGGCACTGATTTTATTGGTCTGCATAAATTGATGCAATTTAGACTTGGCATTTTCCATAGTCCAATTCCCATGAATGCCAGCATTCACGTCGACATCCTCTGCTTCTTCTACCTTTTTTTGATCAGCTATTCTATCCAGATAAGTATAATTGCTTTGTCCTCCCTCATTATAAGGCCTATAAGCTTGTCCAATATCATTCGGACCCATTCCATCGCTAAAAACTGATTTCACAGGACCCTTAGGTCCCATATTAGCCTCATCTAATTCTCCTGGTATTTGAGCAGCTGAGCCTAGATCGCCAGGAACATCTTTCCTATTGACGTGTCCATTTCGAACGAGATAGCTGACGAAATCTCGAGATGCATTTCCTTGAGCATCTTTTTTATTCGTTGAATTTCCGGCACCGACGTAATCAAAGCCTGAAACTCTCAATTCACAAAGGAATCTCTGTCGATGTTTCGGACCTATAAACATAATTTATTAAAATTTTTATTCGATTATGAATTCAAAATTAATGTAAATACTTAATTATTTTGTATCCAGAAAAAGTTTCCTCAATGCAAATCACTTTTATTTTGTAAGGCTAATGTCTAAAAAATACATTTATACTAAAATAATCGATATTATTGTTTAAAGAAAACAATATAAGCTATGCAGTGGAAAAACATTAATAAATTTCTTTAGTTTGTTTACCTGTTGGTCGAACGTCAAATTGTGGTTCTTTGCTATTTTTAACACACCACTGGTGAAGGAAAGATTTTATGTCACCCATGATAATTTTCTGCTTTTTACAAGCTTTTTACAAGACTTTTATAAGACTTTATTTATTAAATTTGACAGCTAGAGCCTCTAACTAGAGTTTATCCAAATGTCACACACACACACACATATAAAAAGATGGAAGCCGGGCACCGGAAGTGACGGAGAGCTTTGATCGCTTTCTTTGATTGGTTTTAATTGTACTACTCAAGTCAATAATCAACTTCAAGATTTATACATACATAATCTTAATTTTTACAGATAGACGATAGAATATATCTTAAAATGTTGATCATCACTGAAGCAAAACTACCTAATTTTTTATTGATTTTATTACTAAACTCGTTTGATTCAATTAATTGAATAAATAAACGAGACATTTTGTTTTCGATCAAACAGGAAACAGCTGACTGAACTGACTAAGCTGACGGCTGACCAATCACCATCAATGATGTAATTTTTTAGTCAGGGACGTCGATATTCGCAAGAATGTGTGACATGTGATCTCTTTTGACACTAGAAAAAACATTTTAATTATATTACATACATTGAATTCATAATAAGTGAATGATTAGTGCTTCTAATTGCAACAAATAACATTTAAAAGATTCGATTTTGCTATACAACTTCCTGGTAAGTACATTCATAATTTTAATAAGATTTTACATAACCACTGTTTGCATTTCCACGATTTAAAGAAAAAATTAAAATGTTAATTAATTCCAGTCTTCTTTAATTTCCTTTAAAGATTTCAATGACAGAACCAAATAAGACTGAATAAGACTAACGACATTTCTACATTGAGCAATAGTTGAATAATATAGCAATTCATTTATTTCAATTTAACAAATTTTGTTTCTTCGATTGTTATTTATTTATAATGCGCACATTTTTATGAATAACAGTAATATTGCGATTATTTTAATTATTAGCTGCTGAAAGGCCTTTTGTGAGGTTTTCATTCCATTTATTTTTCATTTATTTGTGAATAAAATACAGCTTAACAATTTTCCTATAATTCTTAAGATAAGATTACCTAAAATGATGCAATTTCCAAATTATTCAGTACAGGCTTCAAATTGTTATATAATTTAATCCTTTAAATCCAAGTAAGGCTTCTTTTATTTTCACAAACTTTAAAATCCAGAATGTAGAAATTCTGCTGATTTATATCCTCTCTTTTGGAACCTATATTAGCAGTTGATTCACGAATAAAACTCTTAGAATAGAAATGATAAAGTATTTAGCAAGCCATTATTATGTGTTAATATATTTTGTTTCAGATTAGCACACTCAATTCCGAACTGCACAAAAATGTCTGGTGATGATTACTCTGATTTTATGCCGAAAGATTTAGACAAGCCTTTTTCAACTAGACTTGTCGAAAGATGTAAAGCTCAACCATTTTTTATGGCTGGTAAGATGACTGGTTTTATTTACTATTTTTTACGCATTAAAGTTCAATATTATGTTATTTAATTATAAATAACCCTGAACAGGTTGGGCGGGAACTATTGGTGCTCTTATCTATGGTGCTTATCGATACAAAACTAGAGGACCTTCCATAGAACCGAGTATATTTATTGTTCAACTGCGAGTCTTGGCACAAGGAATGATAGTAGGCAGTCTCTCTTTGGGAATGATTTATCAAACTTACCTTAACCACGTTAAAAATAAAGAGAATAAGCTAGAAGTAAATAAGGATTGATTCGTCAGAATTTACAAAGAAGTAATGCAAATTTTATTAAAGATAAACGAGCTAATCTAGCTAATTTATGTCTCACAAGGAATATTTTTCATAGTTTTTTTGCCAGGAGCAAAGCAGCTTGATAATTTATTATTTTTTCACGAAGAATGAAAATAGTATAATTGAAATTCAAACGTATATTAAGAAAAATACCGATATAAATATATTATCGACTTAAATACTTATTTATAATGCAATGTACATAAATATTTTCTTCTGGTATTCTCAAGAATGTAATAGAATGTAAAAAAAATATATATATATATTAACTACTAAATCCTGTTGTAATGTTTATAACTATAACAAAGAAAACACCGTTCCGCTGTATATTTTTGTTTAATATGTTAATATAAAACTTAAATTCAAATATTCCCGCTTAAAGATGCGTAAGCAAGGTGCGCAAGGAAATTTAGTCAATCTACATAACCTTACTAGGGGTAACACTATAAATAAAGAAGCTAAAAGGAAGCTATTTAGAAGCTTTCAATTTCGCTGGTGTTCGAGTGACGCTATATTTTTCGCTATTCAAAAGGGTGCCTTGCTTGCAACAGTAATTAAATATCATCAAATGCGAAATGATAAAGTGATTGTTGATATGTTCTTGAGAAAATAAAATATAAAGAGAAAAGCCGTTGACAGCTCCATTGCTTTTGAGAACAGCTGTTAGTGATACAAAAATGTGTTCACAACAATAATAGAATAATATTACAATTATAATAATCATTTGTGATAGGGATATGCGAGAAATTGAATCTTTCCAGTTGTTCGAGAATCAACAGTTTTTAGGTATCTTAGAATGGAAGAACTTAACGATAAATTGAGTTACGCGTATAGTTCATCTTTGGACGCAAGAATACAAATAAAAATGTAAGTACATCACTCTTTATTCTTGGAAGGATAATCCGCTTCTAAGATTTCCATACACTTATGTTTAATAACATTTTTTAACGAGTAGAAAAAAAAATTCAGATGGCTTCTCGATTAAATATTAAATCGAGTTTTTGTTCAAGATTCTAACTCTTCAAAATATTGTATGGAACATATTTTAATAAAACTTTGTTATTTTATTAATTCTACTTTGCAGAGGGGCACTAGAAGGAAAAAGACAACAACCAGAGTATGATAAATTATTGCAAGACCCCATGCTAAAATATTCCGGATTATTTGGAGCAAGCGATGGCATAGGCGATTTATCAGCTTCCTTACAAGTCTGGACTGGTGGAAGAGCTCTTGCCTTACCTGTTCACACTGCTTATAAACATTTTAAATCTCGATGGATGTAAGAAATACTCGTACAATTAATCTAGGAAACTTTCTTTGATTCAATCTCTCAATAAATAATTAATGTCAAACGAATTTATTTGCAGTTGGAGTCAATGGGTGACATTGCCCATATCTTATTCAGATCTACCTAGAGACGCTCAATTATGTATAACTATATACGACTGTGCGGGTCCAGGCCAACAAATGCCAGTGGGTGGAACCACTATTTCGCTTTTTGGAAAACATGGAGTTTTTCGACAAGGTATGATAGATTTGAAAGTCTGGCCTGGAGTCGAGGCCGATGGAAGCGATCCAACATCAACTCCTGGAAAAACGAAAGATCACGGAAAAGAGCAGATGCAAAGATTGGCGAAACTTGCGAAGAAACATAGGAATGGACGGATGAGCAAAGTTGACTGGCTAGATCGATTAACATTCAGGGAAATCGAGGTGATTAATGAGCGAGAGAAAAGAGCTTCCGAGTTTATGTATCTCATGTTAGAATTCCCAGAAGTCACGTTGGATGGAATTTCGGTGAGATATGATATATTTAATCCTTCCAAAACTACTTTTAAAACATTTAACGAGGACATATTCGAAGTACTGTATATAATTGTTAAGAAATTTTAAGTTCATCATTTGCTAAATCTTTATTAATATTTTATAAAATAATTATGAATTCCGAAATTAAATTTCAATTAAATTAAATTTTCCTTGCAGCATTGTATTATATATTATGAAAAAGATGGCGATGAACCTGTGCAACACAGAGTACAGCCAGATGTTGTTACACTCCCAGACTATGAAATTCTGCAAGTGAGTAATTCAGCATTAAAGAAAATTTTACTATTATTACAGAGACAATATATCTCTCTTAGAAGTTGAGCTGAATAAATTGATGTACGTTATACATATAATTGTATAAGAATTTAGATGAAGGAAAAAGTTTAAGGTTTTAATTTAAATTCGATTAATTCGCGGTATTTTTTAAATTTGGAGAATGATCAATTTATTCCTTATTTATTTTGCTTGAATCTTCCAATAGTATTTATACTACTTCTACTTTTATTTTCAATGATGACATAAATAAAATAAGGTTGAGATGTTTTAAATGGAACAAATGGGGTTAAAAGGATAATAAATGCTGATGTCTGCTATAAAGACGATTTGTAAGTCGCGAAGCAATTTGTAAGAAAATAGACTACGAACTGTAGGGTAATCTGAAGCCGTAGTTGTCGTAAGTAAAGTAAGTAAGATGTTTAAATGGCTGAATAATATGCAAACAGTGTTCTCTCACATCGCGAGAAGAATAGTTAATTTTTTAAAAACAATCTTCAAGGATTTGTCGAAGGAAAACGTTAATGAATTTTATTACGTTTGGCAGTGCAAAAATTCCATTCAGGTAACTCGAATTCTAAATCGGAAACGTTTCAATAACACCGTAACTTTAGATAGACAAAGGTATTCTTAGAAATTAGAGCTTAATATTCTTCATGTTCATACACTTAATTCTAAACATGAAAAATCTAAAAATTCAGGTAACATGAAATTCATAATTATTTCAATAATTTTGATTGTAGGAAAACCTTGTTGAAACCAAGCACCATAAATTAGCTCGAAGTTTACGCAGTGGTGGAAATACCAGAGAATTGAAACCGACTTCAAATGTCCGCGATGCTTTGAATACAATTTTGGCATATCCTCCAACGACAGCGCTTTCCACAGAAGAACAAGATTTAATCTGGAAATTTAGATTTTACCTTTCGACTCAGAAGAAAGCGCTAACAAAATTCGTCAAATGTGTAAATTGGAAAGTCGCTGGTGAGGAGCGTCAGGCTTTAGAAATGCTTTCCTTATGGGCACCACCAGATCCAGAAGATGCTTTGGAACTCCTCGGCCCTGCTTTTACCCACCCAGCAGTGAGAAGATACGCCATTGGTCGTCTTAATCACGCTCCTGATGACGATCTTATGCTCTATTTGCTCCAGTTAGTTCAAGCTTTAAAATACGAAGATTTCGAAAGTATCAAGGCTGCTAACGATATTTTAATTAGAGAGAAGGACGTGGAGAAGAATGAAAAATTCGACAAGGATTTGAGAGCTAGTGACCAGTCTTCAACATCTATGACCACAGTCAGTAAAACAAACTTAAACAATTGTATTAAATAATATTATCACTTTTTAAATATCTTTAAATATTTTCAGTCGAGTGAATCTGAACTCTCTTCGAATCAAGAACCTCCAATGGACTTGTCTTCATTTTTAATAACTCGTGCATGTCAAAATTCAATGCTCGCCAATTATTTTTACTGGTACCTTTGTATCGAGTGTGAAGAACAACCGGATCCAGCAATTACTGTAAAACAAGATATTCGAGTTCGGGAAATGTACCTGACTGTAATGAAAATGTTTTCCAATGCTCTGGCCCAAGGAAACGCAGTGTGGCAAAGGCGAAGAGCATTTTTGAAACGCCAGAAAATATTTATTGACCAGCTGGTTTCACTTATTAAGGCTGTTGCAAGGGAAAGTGGAAATCGAAAGAGAAAAACGGATAGACTTAAAGCTTTACTTGCAGATCCGGACCCTCTTTATAAAATAAACTTTTCAAACTTCGAACCAATTCCTTTTCCTCTGGATCCAGAAATTTGTATCAAGGGAATTATTCCGGAAAAGTAAGTACCATAGTATACATGTGAACTATTGGAACTCTATCTTATTTTAAAAATAATACCCAATAATTTTTTTAGGGCGAGCCTTTTTAAATCGGCTCTGATGCCTTCGAAGTTGACGTTCCTGACGACAGAAAATGATGAATATATTGCAATATTTAAACACGGAGATGATCTGCGGCAAGATCAACTTATTTTACAGACTATAGCCTTGATGGATAAACTGTTGAGAAGAGAGAATTTAGACTTGAAACTAACTCCTTATAGGTAATAATAATAAATTAAAGTACATATTTACAATATTTGTATTGAATCACGTTTGAATGGAATTGAATTTCAAATAATTAAAGAAATTAAATAATATATGTGATTTTTAGAGTTTTAGCAACGAGCACAAGGCATGGATTCGTGCAATTTATAGAGTCCACGACTGTGGCTGAAGTTTTGGCCAGCGAAGGCTCGATATTAAGTTTCTTCCGAAAACACCATCCCTCAGAAAATGGACCATATGGCGTGTCTTCTGAAGTTATGGATACCTACGTTAGAAGCTGTGGTAAGATACTTTTCATTCATGTCATTAAAATGAGAAAATTTAAATTTAAGTATCTTCTACAAATTATTTATTTTTCCAGCTGGTTACTGCATCATAACATACGTATTAGGAGTTGGCGATAGACATTTAGATAATTTACTACTCACCACCTCAGGTAAATTTAAATACAAAATAATTTCATTTGATAAAGATTTTGAGTTAAAAAAAAAGAGTGAAAAGATATTAAAGATAGAAAGGTATAAAATAAAATTCGTTCAAGTAAATCAATCTATTTTCAGGAAAATTGTTTCACATCGACTTTGGTTACATTTTGGGCAGAGATCCAAAACCTCTTCCTCCTCCGATGAAACTTAGCAAAGAAATGGTAGAAGCTATGGGAGGCGTTGGCTCTGAGCACTACCATGAATTCAGAAAACAGTGTTACACAGCCTTCTTGCATTTGAGAAGGCATGCAAACCTACTTTTAAATCTTTTCTCACTTATGGTCGACGCAAGTGTTCCGGACATCGCTTTAGAACCCGACAAAGCTGTAAAAAAAGTCCAGGACAAATTGCGGCTCGACCTAAGCGATGAAGAAGCTGTACATTATGTACAAAACCTGCTTGATTTATCGGTGACTGCCGTGATGGCTGCGTTGGTAGAACAATTTCACAAGTTCGCACAGTATTGGCGTAAATGAAAATACGATTGTAATTATTGTCGCCAAATATGTAAGAGTACAAGAGGTAGACCGTTTATACGTAAGTGCGCATGAAAATGTACATATTTAATGTACATATATTACTGTTTATAAAGTTGTTTGCAATAAAATGTTTTGAGAAAATTTGAACTGTTTTAACTTTTGATTAATATTTAGTCCATACAGTCTAGTGGGCAATAGCAGTTTATTTTTGAATTCCAGTTAAGGGATGTGGTAATTAGCAT